>JAHHFK020003776.1:0-77678 GCA_024533555.2 Aedes koreicus
AATTAATTCAAAATTATTTAACTGACAGAACTCTGCAGGTAAATTATCAGAATTCCAAATCTGATCGACGACCTGTTAGAGATGGAGTTCCTCAGGGTAGCATTCTTGGGCCGATACTATATAACATTTTTACTTCCGACCTCCTGATTTGCCTCAGGGTTGTCAGAAATCCTTGTTTGCTGATGACACAGGCATCTCCGTTAAAGGAAGAAGTCTTCGTGTCATTTGCAGGAGACTGCAGAAAAGTTTGGACATTTTCTCTTCTTATTTACAGAAATGGAAGATTTCTCCCAACGCTTCCAAAACTCAACTAATAATATTCCCACATAAACCTAGAGCTTCTTTTTTGAAACCTAGTAGTAGTCACATCGTTACTATGAGCGGTGTTCCAATTTCCTGGTCAAGCGAAGTGAAATACCTTGGTCTATTACTTGATCAAAAATTAAATTTTAAAAATCACATTGAAGGCATTCAAACCAAATGTAATAAATATATAAAATGTTTATATCCGCTTATAAACAGAAAATCCAAACTTTGTCTGAAGAACAAACTACTAATATTTAAACAAATTTTTAGACCGGCCATGCTTTATGCTGTTCCAATATGCTCTAGTTGTTGTGCTACCAGGAAAAAAACACTTCAAAGGATTCAGAACAAAGTTCTGAAGATGATTTTGAAGCTGCCTTCTTGGTACAGTACTAACGAAGTACATAGAATTTCGAATGTTGAGACTTTAGAACAAATGTCCAACAAAATAATTAATAATTTCAGACAAAAATCGTTGCAATCTTCTATTGCAATGATTAATTCCCTTTATGCTTAGTTTAGATTAATTTTAGTTTGTTTTTAGTTTTAAGATTATTATTGTTATACTGACACGCAGGAATATAAACCTGTTTAAAATACTGAACTGCTAAGGCATGAACAATGTAAACAAAATTAGATACATATTTTAACAATTAAGGTTCATACGTTACGGTAGTAGCTGGAGCACCTAGATTAACATGAAATGTAAATATGAATAAATTTGGAACAAATAAAGAGTAAAAAAAAAAAAAAAAAATGGAGAGAGAGAAGGGAAGAGAGAAAGAGAAAAAAAGTGAAAAGAAAGAAAAAATTAGAGAATTTAAGGAGGGGAAAAAGAAGAGAATAATTAAAGGGGGGATAAGGGGAGAGGAAGTGGGAAAATGAGTGGGATGGAGTAATAAATGTAATGGGATGGAAGGGGAGAGTGTTAAAATTCAAGTCAAGATTAAGTTGCGGCGTGGTGGAGCGGGAGACGTGCGTACCGGGATGGAAAAGTGGAAGCGATTGTGATGGGCTAGTTCTACTCTCCAACCCTTGTGTGTTGATTGATATGAAAGCAACCTTTTTGTGAATTTTTCTTTTTGGTGTGTTGTAATGAATCAGCATAGGCGCTATCTTATTTTTTTAAGTTTTTTAAGTGGTGAAATGGTGTTTAGGGGTTGTGAGGTTGTGTTCTTTGTTGTTTGTGTCAAAGCAGTTGATGTGGATTGGTGGTGGAGGTGAGGGGGAGGTGTAGATTTATGTAAGTAAATGGGTGGTGTGGTAATCGTGGGATGGTTGTTGTTTTGTTGCTCTGCGTTTTTTATTGAGATTTTGAGTGAACAAGGTTTAAAGCGTCTCAAAAACGAGGTTGAAAGAAAAGCTCTATCTCTGCGAGACAATTCTGCACAGGTAATTCGAAAATAAGAAGGTTTCATATCATGACATCTGAATAAACCTTCCTAAGATTAAAATAGAATGGTGTCCACGATAAACTTATATCGAGAATTACAGTTACTTTTGCACCCCAAGCAACACATAGCTGTCATAATTGGTTACCGCAACTCGATCGTGACTTAATTGAGTCACATTGAAGCTAATTTTACTTGTTTGAAATAAATGTGCTACTAGGGACCTCTGTATTTAATTTACTGAAATGTTGAGTGCAAAAGGTTTAATACGTTTTGTTAACGGTTTCATTCGTCAGTTGAGTCTCAAAAATGAGCTTGAAAGAAAAGCTCTATCTCTGCAAGACAATTCTGCACAGGTAATTCTAAAATAAGAAGGTTTCATGTCATGACATCTGAAAAAGCTTTCTAAGATAGAAATAGAGTTATTCAGATGTGAATCAACAAGATATGTTTGTTGGGAATGTACAGCGTATCGTGTCATAATACGATTTGAAGAAAGTCGGCCTAAAAAAGGCGTCGGTTTAAATGGAAAAAAAACTGGGGGTTTGGGATTTTGACCGGAAACCAAACTCTTCCATTCGAGATGTGGCAAAAACCGAAATGTAAAAAAAATTTTATCCAGAAGGTCAAAATCAAGCAGGTTTAATTAAGTTTAAAGAAAAAAAAAACATAACACGACAGTAAAATATGGAATTAAAAAACGAACCACCAAACCCTATATCTTAATTATTGTTTGTAGTTTGTTTATAAGGAATTACAATAATAACTTTAATTCTTTTCTTTATTTCATGACTCAGGGAGACGGAAAAGGTGGATTTTTGTGAATGAATATCAAAAAATCTTAGGCCGTTTTCAGCGGTCGCGGTCTATTCTAAATTATGACAGTTAAATAGACCAAACGAAATTTTCCATTTTCACCGGGGCGTTCTAAATTTGATTTTCGAACAGTTCTGTTGTAAATAAAATAGAACTGTCATTCGTTTTGTTTTATTTCGCGCCAAAATTGAAACGGAATCCAGGCAGTTCTAAACTTGTTTGACAGCAGGGAAAAAAAGATTTTTTCAACAACAACCTCGTCGAATGAAATAATCGGAATAGAAGATCGGTCATAAAAGTGTCTTTTTTTTTGTCAAGTGTTTACAAGAAAGTGAAGTGAAAAATGTGAAGACAAATGAAAATTGCCCATTGCCCTGCATTACCCGAAACTTGCAGGTTTGGAAGTGTGCTTTCGGAAGTTGCGTAATTCTAAACGGCACTTCTCCATCCACAGGTAACCAAAAGGAAAATTATTTTTTATGTTCTTGGCCTTTTCCAACGGTGCACGGCATAGGGAAATCCTGCAATAGAATTTGACAGAACTTTTCAATCAATTTTGCCATTTTTTTTTGTATTTATTTCAGTAAAAGTAATTTTCACTCACCGATCTAGGCTGAAGCGCTGAATATTGGAAACGCTGCTCCGCTTTTTTGTGCTGATTTTCATCTTGCCAAGAGATGAATTTTGATGAAGGTATGTTTTATTTTAACTTATTTTATAGAAACTTTTAGTCCTAGGCTGGTTTGTCTCTTATGCAGGTGAGGAATTCTTAAGGAATCCATAATATTATGTTTCAGTTAGGGCGCTGCCAACCAGTGAGCAGCAGAAGGCATATCGAAAACCCCTCATTTCTATTGATACCGCAGTGGCTGGGTACCCATATATACAATGTTGTTCGAAGCCATTCTGATTGCTTGCACTGGCGGGTGGCGATTTTTTGGGTTCTCAAGGGCTTTCAGTACACTAGCAGAGTCGGTAATGATGGCTTGCCATATAGATCTGGATTCTATGATGGCCGACAGAATGGCTATTGCCTCTGCCGAGAAAATTGTAGTAGGGTTAGGAAACCCTCTACTTATATTTACGGTGGGGCCCGTTACACCGTATCCTACTTCGCTTGTAGTTTTCGAACTATCAATGTATATTTAGTCAAAATCAATCAGCGATGTTCTGATAAGCTCTTTGAATCGTGGAACCACAGTTTGAGGATTAAGGTTTTCCTTCGTGTGTTTCCATAGTGTCCATATGATTATGGGTGGAGGGAGTCCCACGCTACATCTCCGACTCAGGGAGGGTTTGGTGGGCAATTCGAAGGAATTTATTTGCCTCTTTCAGGAAGAACAGTCCGTCGTCTCCGGTCGTTTTTTGCAGAAAGCTTACGCCTTTAGAGCATACAGCTGTTACAAGCAAGTGTCGAATGGGGACGATTTCTGCTTCAACGCATGTAGATGATTCTTTGGTGAAGGGTAGCAGACCGGATATTCTGCGGATGCATCGATTGAAGATTGGAGCAAGGTTTTCAATGATATTGTTGGAACTTCTGCACAGTAGCTCGGTACGATACAATAGTTTGCTGAATAGTATCGCTTTCATTATTTGCAACCCTACGTCGCCGTTGGTTTTGGTGTTGGTGTGATGATATGTAGTAGACTCAACCGGCTTTAACACTGCTTCCTTGTGCGATCGCAGTGAGGTTTGAGGCTCATGTGACGGTCTAGGTATACATCGTTCCTAGGAGGATTCTTTCTCGCGTGGTGTTTTTTCGAGCAGAGGTGGGAGCATTTGCTCTTTTTTGGCGACAGATCGAAGCCGACGGATGATGCCCATACTTGCTCGATTGTACATTTTAGTTTCCTGAGAATAAATTTGGGTTTGTGTCCTATGGCAAGGAGATGAATACTCCATAGGGTAGTGATTCGAATATTCCATTCATAGCGATGAGAAAGATGGGTACCGCCATTTCGTATTTCCGATGCACACTTAAAACGTTCTGTTATCAGGAAGTTATGAATGATTGCGAAGGTATTACCTCTGATGTCCTTAAATGCCAGCGTGGTTAGCACACCGGGAGTCCAAGTACGGTTATACGCCTACGCAAGGTCCAGAGGAATCGAATCTATGTGAAGGCCTTCCTCAAATGCGTCGTTCAGGACTTGACCGAGGGTAGCAAAGTAGGTGCTTGTACCATATCCTTGGCGAAAAGCGTGTTGACGATGAACGAGGAGGTCGTTGTCCCGGATGAATTGCATAAGTCTTCGGTTGACCATCCGTTCCATAACCTCACCGCAACAGACTAGTCAGTGTGAAAGGCCGGTTTGGTCCGCACTGAGTTTTTCTTTTAATGGTGAGCAAAAACTTGTCGATTTGAGTGAAGTTGTGGCTGTATCCGCTGCGTGCGTTGAGTTCAGCGAAAGACTTAATGAAGATGTCGGCAATTTCTTTGGAATCCCTGTTGATGATGTCTGCTATGTTTATTGCAACTACGTTGCTGTTTCTTTTCCCTCGTAATGCGTTTGAGTGTTTTCTAATGTTCGGACAATGTGCTTTCGGTCGCTCAAAAAGTCGTCCCACGTCTTGTGCTTGGCAGTGCGGATGATATCTCGGATCTCTTTTCTTAGGGCTTTTTTCCTGGCTTTTATGGCGTCTTTTGTTTCGGGTGACCACCACCTTGATGCCCGACATCCTGCGTTTGGGCTCGTTCTTGGAATTGCTTCTGAGGCTGCTGTAAGAATGGTATTCGTGAGCTCCTCTAGTGATGAATTGACGTGTATGGAACTAGCTTTTCTTAGGGTTCTCGAAGAGTTGCCAGTCGGCAAGCTCATATTGCCATCGGGGGCGTCTTGTTGTTCGAGGTGCGGTGAAGCTGCAGTGAATTGATATGGCATGGTGGTCGCTGCCCAAGAGATCGTCGGCAATTGACCACTATACACTACCGGAAAGCTGCTCGCTGGCTAAGGATACGTCAATTGCAGAACTCGTATGCGGTCGTAGGAAGGTGTTAGAACCGTCATTCACAGTTGTTGAGCAGTTTCAGCTCTTAGTACCGTACGGGCTGTTTTCTGTGCGTTCTGAGTTGACTTGGTGTGTTACTGCTACCTGGAGAACGGGGTCTTCAGATTCTGTTTGATTTCTTGGATGATGGGATCCCGCGCTGTCCTTAGGGGGATAGGTGTTTACTCCCTTGTCTGTCCCTCGTTCAGCCGAGTTGGGGTACCGGGGGTTGTCCGCCTGTTCAGGTGTGGATAAAGCTTCCGCGCAGGCCCTCGACTGCCATTTTGCTCCGCTGGGGTGGTACGATGGCTAATCGGGTCTTCAGCTTGGTCTCGGTCGCTCGGGGAATGGCTTAGTGCTCGTCTTGGTGTGGTGATACTCAGAACGTAGTCGGTGAATGACGAAGATGTGCTCGCCTTTGGGAAGGGAAGACCAAAGCAATGTAGTTGCAGTGGATCGTAGTAGGCGGAATTAGAAGTTGCCGTGATTGGAAGTGCTGTTTGTTCGCTTTCAGAGAACGGAGCCGGACAGCGGCTGAGGCAAGATGGTGATTTCGGTTCTTGGATTATACTTATTTTTGTAGGGAGGGGTAGAGGGGGTCGTTCAGGCAGGGAGCTCGTTGATCTGCTCCCTTTTCCGATAGTTTTTGTTGTCGATGGATTTGTGTACGAGGAATGTGGTCATGTTAATTGTATGCGGATTAATAAAATTCAGTAAACCATGACCATCCATTCTTTACGGAAGCCCTACGGTGTTTACTGAATGTTTCTAAAGTTTTTCATCCTTTGCTCAAGGATGATCGTTGTAGTTCTGTGAAATGCGTTAGAACTTTATGAAGTCCTTTGAACCGAGCATAAGTTCTAACAAGGACGCAAAGAAGACTTAGAGGCTTCAAACAAATCATTCTGTTTTTTTTTTTTGCAGAAGTTACTTAGTTGTAGTTATGCGAAATTGCTACAGCTGTTCAATCTTTCTAGGAGTTTAGCAAACTAAAATTATGTATTCTATGAACTTTGTTGTAGCCCTTTAATCATTAATTAAATGGATCATGACAAACCTTTTTTTTCTTAAGGTTTTAGTTTTGCTATTGTTTAGAGTTCTTTAAACATTACTGAATTATGTTACCTTTGCTTAGGTCCACCTAACTTTGCTAAATCCCAGTGAACTTGTTAATATTCGGGAAACTGAAGTTTTGCTAACTTTTTTATTATTTCAACTTTGCTGAATTTCTACTATTTATTCTAAACCTTTGCATGAACTTTGTTGACATTCTACCAGGGAGTTAGTTACTCTGCCATGTTGTGTTTGTGTTTCGGTGTGTCGGAAGGTATTTCTGTGTTTGAACATATCTGTCACTACTACCATTGAAAATTTATGCTATTTGGCAACCATGTATTTTTTGACGTTTAATCCACGCACACTTACGCATCATTACATCAGTGCAACCGAGAGGGAAACAAAACAGTGAGAAAACAAACAAACGATTCGTGTAACTGGTGCCAGAAATGAACTGGCGAGTGTGTTTGAAGTGCGTGTTGCCACATGGTGTCCGAGCAACTTAGTTTTTCTTAGTTTTTAAGTTCTGTGACTTTTACTATAATGTTGCGAATTATCAACATCTTCGGGATGTTGTATGAACTTATCTGGAGGGATAAGTGAACGTTTTCGAGCATTTCTACTAGTCGAAGTTTTTTCTTGGGAATGTTCTATGGACTTCTTCTCGAAGTTCTATAACCTACTTGGGGAAGCTTCAATTACTGCTTTTTGCTTAAATTCGGTAAATTTTGATAAATTGTGATACATATCTACTAACTTCACAGAAGTTCTGTGAAGTTTGATGAAGTTTTGAGGACTTTGGTTAGGCTCTGTGAACTTGAAGGAAATGGATCTTTCAAGCTTAGAAACAAGCGGAGAAAACAAGGTTCTGCCAACTTTGTGGAAGTTTTGTAAGTTTTGGTTCTTTGATAAAATTCTGTAAAATTTACTTAAGTTATAGGAAATTTACTAAAGTTCTGCGATCAATTTTTTCTGAAGCTCTGGGAACATTGTTGAGAATGAACGAAGCTCTTCGACCGGTTTTAAAGTATTACTGATTTTGCTGTCGTTCTATACAGTTTTTTGAAGCTCTATGAACTTTATTGAAGTTTGCTTTTATTACTTTGCTGAAGTTCTGATTGCATCTTTGGAGTTCTGCGAACTATACTGAAGTTTTACGAACTGTGCTGACATTTTCCGAATTATATAAGTTTAAACTTTGTGAAAAATCTTTGAATATTGCAGAATTTCTGGGAACAATTTTATGAAGTTCTTTTATGATTGTTGAAATACTGCAAACTTTGCTTAAGCCTTACGAACATTGCTAAAATCCTTTATGTTAGTTTTATAACCTAACGTTAATTCTGTTATCTTTGCTTGGGTTCTGAGAACTTTGCTAAATTCCGGCTAACTAAGCTGAAGCTTGGTAAATGTTTTCTGAAGTTCTGAAAACATGCAAACTTATTTTATCAGCTTACATATTGTACTTAAATTTTGCGAACTTTAAACTTCTTTAGAAGAGAAGATTGATGATATTCTGATAACTTGGCTGAGTTTTTCTAAATCTTTGATGATGTTGCGTATTCTTTATTAAAGCTCCTCAAACTTTGCTGATATTAATTATCTCTCTGAAAAATTCGTTTAAGTTTTTCGTTAAGTATTAAAAACTTTAGCGTTGGATAATGAGGCAAATCTGCGTTCTGGATCTACATCAATGAATGATATCTTCTTTGAATAGTTGACTAGTGCAACAGTTTTAGTAAGTTTGCGATTCTCCTTCTGTCTTTGTTTTTCTAAGAATTATTTTTCAATTGAATTGATGTAAGGTACAGTGGAGCACGTTGAAATGCGGGGTAAGTTGAAAAAAAAAGGGATTCGTTTTAGTGGAAGGGATTAATCCCGGACTATTTTCTAAGGGAAAATACATGCCTAAACACATATTACCACTGCAATAATTAAAAGGTTGTTATATGGATCCTTGCGTGCTTTCACAGTTTTGTTTACTGTTATCATGTATGATATTTACAATACATATTTTTTACAATGCATGTTTCTCCTCCAAACAGTTGTATTTCCCATGTTATCGAAAGTTTCGTGCACTAGGGAAGCATATGAACAAAAGTAGGACTGATGTTATAGTAAATTTCAGTCGCTTATATGATTTTTTTAGGCATTTGAAGCATTCCAACTTGCCTCACGTTTTTGCACCTCTTGACGTTTTTTGAAATGAGTACAGAGGGGTAAGTTGAAACGGTGAACGTTTTACTCCGAATATGTTTATACAATCAATGCAGTTAGCTAAAGGACATCCAGGAAATATTATTGCCCGTACACAAAATCTACCGTATACAAACAAAATCATATTGTTCTTATCAAGGAAATGGAATGTTCACCTTTTTTCTAAGTTTTTGATCCACTTTGAACTGGTTCTCTGATATTTTATAGATCTATCACTCTACGAAATCTTAACTGAATTGGAGGCAACGATAGCGGACAGTCCTAATTTTTTAAGATACGATTTATTTAAGGGGAGCTGTGGGGTAAATACCCTTCCATGTTATGTGGCCAGGTTTTGAAAAGTTCCAAAACTTGACTTGCGTCAAACATCATGATTTTACAAAACAAGACCACTGGTAATCACCCCGAGGTTACTTAGCGACATTGGCCACTCTTTCAGTTTCATAAGCCGCCAGTCATGTTTTGTATCGCTCTAAATAAATAATAACGTAAGTAATAACTTGTGAGGATCGGTGTTCGGTTGCACCTTCCTGCCAGGTTGTCAACTCATCTATTGAAGTACACATTTCTTGGCTACCGTGTATCCTCACCATAAAAGGAAAATTAGTTCCCTAGATTTCAAGTTGAATTATTTCTTTTTTTCATTTTCAAAGGTTTCGGATCGCAACAATCTACCTCTACTCAGTCAAATGAGGTTAAGAGGGGTAAGAATTGGAGTGAAGACGAAGATGCACAGCTGTGTCTGTCCTGGCTGATGATATCGAAAGATTCTGTCAAAGGAACAGATCAAAACAAAACAACTTTCTGGATGGCGATCAGGCAGCATGCGGGAGCAAAAATTTCTGGTATTGGAGATCGGCCAGTCGATGGCGTGCGGCAACGATTTAGCCAACTAAGCCATCAGATTTCCAAATATGTTGGATGTTTGGCTTTCGTGTCCAGAGCAAACAAAAGCGGTGAATCAATGGATGATAAGTTTCAGGCAGCCCGGGAATTGTTTCTGAAGGAAACAAAGCAAAGACACTTTAAAATTCAAAGATGTTATGATATATTAAAAAATGAGCCAAAGTTTCAAGTCGCCAGCAGTGTTAAGCGGATCAGGATTGAAGCCAATGGTAATGTTTGCCATGTTTTAGTGAATTCTTTTGTGTTTTTTTTTTTTTTTTTGTATTATACGTAGTTTGTCTATCATGAATTATAGTAATATTGTTGTTTACATGTTTCTTATTACTGTTATCTTTCTATTTTTTCATGTCAAGTAGAAACAGCTGCAAATAGTTTCTGGAGTTGTAGTTATGGATTCCTTAGTTTCTTATCTGTAGAGGTAGTATTTTTTTTAAATCCACAGAGAATATTTTTGTTTATTTAAATATAACTGGTAGTTAAATTAACAATTGTCATTTTACAGCTACAGAATCCAGCAGTTTTACTACTGTGCCATCATCCAATACCGTTGTACCAGATGAGCAAGATTTGTTTTCTACGCCCACTACAGCACAAAGACCGATGGGTCGAAACAAGACCAAACGTCTCCAACAAGATGAGAACGTGTGGCCAAAAGTGTTGAAGGAAATGCAGCGCAAAAACGAGCTTCTCGAACGGCATACATTAGCACTTGAAAGGGCAACAGAGCTTCATCTGCTCACAACACCTTTAAACCAGCTTGATGCATTGAGCAGAAAAATTATTGAAAAGCAAAAGAAAGAAATAGCGAAGAAATATTCCGATGAAGAAACTCAGATCAGATCAGTCAATCAGCCCGATGAAGAAATATCAGATGTAGATCAGTCAAGCGAAATGTAGATTAAAAAAACAGGGGAATAATAAAAATAGAAGGAAACCTATGTGGAAAAAACTACTACAGGCGAAATAAATAAATAAATGAAGAAGGTACTGTACAGATTATCCTGAAAATGTAGACCTCGTTATTTGTTATTAAATAAACTAAATATTGCATTATTTATTTATTATTTATTATTTGCATAATGGGTATACGAAGCCTAAATCTAATAGGAAACCTATAGCCGATCCCTCACAAGGAAAAAGTTCCCGATTTCTGATGGAGATGCCTTTTGACCAGCCATCACTCAATGCTGTCACCTTTTGCTGCCCAGAGATGTTCGACGATGTCCTGGCGAAGTTGGAAGTGCAGCCTCGAATCTTTTATATTTGAACGCTGGTCGATTAAATCATTTAGACCAATTTCTGCAGTGGGGTCTGGTCTGGTGAAAAAGCTCGCTGATCTTTTCGGAAGACGTTCAAAATACTCGGTGTCTCTGTCGATTCTTGCAGAAGCCCGATTTTTGATCCGCATATTATGCAAGATGATGCATGTTGTTATTATGTCTTGCATGGTCTTGATATCAAGCAGCCGGCAGGGGTGTACGGTTATTTTCCAAGTACTTTGTATGATACCAAAACACCGTTCCACGTCCTTGCGGATCGCTTCCTGAAATTTAGCGTATAACTTTTCTTTCGCCGTTTGTGGAACGGCGATGGTTTTTAAAAATATACTCCAATCGGGATATATTCCATCCGCCAACAGATACCCCCGCTCGTACACATGACCCCTAATATTCCAGGATCGTCCTAGAGCTCGATGCTGCAAGAAACGAAACGAAACATGTTTGTATACTTCTTCAAAAGAGTATATTTAATATTACTCACTTCAACTATGTTGTTAATCAGCGGTGAACGATCAAGTATGTTTAAATCGTTTAAGGTTCCAGGTGAACCGAAAAAGCAGTGCCATACATATGTATCATATGATGCACAAGCTTCCAGCACTACACTGGCCTTTCCGTCCTTGCCCTGATACTGCCCTTTCCACGCAACCGGGCATTTATCCCACCGCCAATGCATGCAGTCAATCGAAGCTATCATGCCCGGAAACCCTCTTGCTGCGTTTTCGGTCATCAGGACATCGCATTCTTCTGCTGTTGGAGGTCGCAGGTACTCGCCGCCGTACATCTCCATGATCCCTGCGCAGAATTGCCTAAGCGTTTCCAGCGAGGTGGAGGTGCCTATACGAATATTCTCGTCAATCGAGTCCGCCGACGAACCGTAGGCAAGCAACCGGATTGCAGCTGTGCATTTTTGTAGTGTGGTTAAGCCAGGTTTACCGGTCGCATCGCAACGGAGGCGAAAATAATCGTAACGAGCCTGCAGATCACTCATTATCTTCAAGAATAGGTCCCTTGGAATACGGAAACGGCGTTGAAATGTTTCCAGGCTGTAAGTGCAATTTTCGCTGAAATAATCATTGTACAGCTTGTCATGCCCAATGCTGAATGCCCTGACAACATTTGGGCTTCGGCCTGGTCTTGATCCGCGCATGGAAGCTTCGTTGCCTGAAAAATAGTAAGTATTTTTTAATTATATTTCAATACATAGGGAAGGGTGCTCCAATCCTGATCTCCTGGATTGAGCCGACTATTATGTTTCTCAGAGTTGGCACTACTGACCGAATTTTCAGAGATGTCATCTTAACGCTGTTATTACATTGTCAATATGAAAGTAAGCCAACTGTTGGAAACTATGAAGCACTCCTCAAACAACAACTCTATCAACACAATCAAGGGAATCGTCTCAGGATCGTTATCATAATCGTCATTACAATAACCGCAGCATCCAGTCGCAAACACAGAAAGAAAATTTGAATTTTCATAAGCATGTAAATATCAGGGCATGTAAAATTGTATTTTCTTGCACTCAAAGCTACAACTTGTACGAACGGGTTGTAATAAAAACGTGCTTTCATACGCAACATAATTCGCAATGAATAAAATGTCACAGAACTTAACACGATTTATAATATTAATTTATAAGTTTTGTGACGCTCCATTTATGTATATGGTATTGACCAGAAATTTACACTACTTTTTAGAGCTTTGTAGAAATAAGCACGCCAAAATGTGAAAGCACTTGCTGCTGGATCCCAAACTATCTTTTTAGTATCGATCCCGAACTTTTACCACAGATCACTCACAGACGTATCTCCACATCTCCCTTTGTTTTTGAAATTAAGAATCAAATTAATAAAGTAATAATAATCACATGAGGTGTGCTACATAATCAAATCAACTCGTTTAAATTCACTGCATGAACCAGTTTGGCCTTTAATCAACCGCTGTGGACGCAGATGCCCTAATGACTTGTCTTTGACAGTAGGTTCCAATGAAGCTGCTTGGTTTCCATCGTGTTCGATCCTTGTTCTAGCCAAACCTGTATCCATCTGGTCCGAAGAGGTGTCCTTCGGTTCGCTGATTAGGTTGTTTGCTGTTTTCTCGTTGAATGCCTCCTTAACGCTGTCATTAATTCTCTTTAGATGGCTCGAATTCCTGTCATAGGGCCTTCCTTATTCCTCACATTGTACTGTTACTCGTCGGTCTTGTTTATCAACAACGGTCATAACAGTGGGATTAAACTTAATGCTGAGCTTGTTACCAGGAATAGCATTCTTCACCAAAACCATATCACCCACAACAATCTCCAATGGTTTAGCTTTCCGGCGTAGATCCTCATCGACTCTTCCTTTCTCCTTCATCTTTAAATCCTGTAATCTCTGTAATCCGAAGAAGACGGCGCAATTTCTGGATTGATGTCTTGTAGCGATGGTATTTTAGTCCGTATGGTTCGTCCAAGTAGCATTTCACTACGAGTTTTCCCATTGTGGTGTGAAGCGTGGCATAGTGCATTGAGAGGTACGCACCTAAGTCAGCCTTCCAATCGCTGTTAAGAGCTTGACTAATCTTAGTCAAGTCAAAGAAAGTACTGACAAATTGCCGTCCATTTTTGAGAGTAATGCTCCTCGGGTATCCAAGCCTCACCAATATTTTTTTCCTGTCGTTCAGCTGCTTCAATTGCTGTGATTTTTTGGAGTATCTCAACTTCCTTGTACCGACTGTAATAGTTGATGATCACCCACAAGTAATCCCCAAATTGAAGCGGACCAAGGAAGTCGATCGCCACATCAACCCATGGTTTATCAGGCAAGGGTCAGCTCATCATAGGTTCCGGCAGATCCGGCTGGCTCACCAACCAATATCCTGCACAATGCTCTACCATTGGCGCAATGGACTCGTCCATTCCAGGCCACCAACAGTTACATCTTAGTCGTTGCTGCCTTTTTGTCCGCCAGGGGTGAACTTCACAACCAAGTTCAAGCAATCTTTGCCAAAGGTTTTTAGGTATAACCAGCTTGCTGCCTCGTACAATCAAATCTTCGACCGTTCCTAGTTCAACTCGAAATGCAAGGTAAGGCTTCAACAGATCATTTGCTTTGTTCCACACTCTCTTTTCTATACATTCTCTCAATGATTGCAACTCTGGATCATTGGCGGAGGCAACCTCGATTTCATCTAGATCAACAGCTGTGTGCTCTATAACGTTGCGGATATAAACATCGGAATCTGCGTCAGACTCTTTGATCTCTGCTGGACATGACAACCGCGATAGTGGATCTGCAATGTTGGACTTCCCTTCACGATATACAATATCGTATCTGAAAGCTTGAAGCCTCAAGACCCAGCGCTCTATTCGTAAGCAAAGGGATGATGTTGGAGTAAAGATCGACTCGAGGGGTTCGTGGTCGGTTTCAAGCTCAAACACAGTCTTCCACCAAAATCCACCGACACTAGGGTTGCCGGTCAAATGCAGCAGTCACAGAAACCGAAAGCACAATCTTTGGAAGCGAGTTACAGTTCTGCCCAGGCTGCGTTGCGTTGTTTGTTCATCGGATCATCTACTCTATTAGTGCAACGAATTCCAACGGATGACAGTATCGGACAGGGATGGTATTTTGAAGTCGCTATGTCGTAACTGTATTAGGATATTATTAGGACTTCATGCCAAGGACTGCCATTCTCACGTAGGAACTGCAAGGGCCGTCATCATTCCCTTATGTGTTTTAGGAAGGAAAAGGATACTGAATCCAGGGTGCAGCAAGTTGCTAGGAATAACATATTCAAGGACCAACAGTATACAGTTAACTCGCAGGTGGCTAACGTGGCAGTCACAGTAACTGCAGCTAACCAACAGCCAACACATGTTCTCTTGGCTAAATACTTTGTGATGATCGTGGACGGCATTGGTAATCGTTGTTCCGCTCTTGCGCTTTTGGATTCTGGGTCCGAGAGAAATTATTATTATATAGCTACAGAGTCACCGGCTAATAGTTCATCGAGATCGGGTGAAAATTTCAGTAGCATGAATTGATCAAGCTTCTATCAAGGTTCAGCACAAGATTCGAGCCTTACTAAGGTCACGAATTTCCGACTTATCTCGTGAACTAATTTTCTAGTTCTGCCAAGTGTTACCTTTAACCTCCCTACAAACATCATAAACAAAAATACGTGGGCGCTACCAAGTGGAATTCAATTGGCGGATCGTACATTTTTTGAGCCGAGTGTGGTGGACATCGGGCTCGGTATCGAGTATTTCGGACTGGAAGGAAGATTTCCATGGGGAAACAACTTTCAGCTCTAAACGAGTCTGTGTTTGGTTAGGTTATCAGCGGAGGTATTTCGGTTCCAATTTGTCCACTACACATCAGCTGCAAGGTATTCTCGCTAGACGCTTTAGATATCTTGATTACTCCCTAAGATAAAGTCTGAAAGGGTCTATTCGTCATAAAAGAAACGATGCGAGGAATGGTTTTCAAGTGCGGTTCAACGAAATGTCAACGGTCGATAATTCTTTGCTTTATCAACTACAACGGATGCAGTGACAATATTGGGATATACATAGTATTATGCCGCCTCCAGGGAACGCCAGAAGGCTGGCTAGAGATCCGTTAGCTCAAAAACTAGTACGTCAGCTTTACGAAGGAGTAAGGAATTTAGCCATATGCGGATCATGAATGAAAAAAAAAACTGATAAAGCGATCAAACGGTGCTAATAACCACACCATTCATCCTGTGATAAGAGATACTTCTATCACAAAGAAGGTACGCGGGTTTTTTGATGCTATGCGTAAGACATAATGAGGAACTTCACTGAATGTCTTACTATTGGTGGGAGCAGCAATACAGGAAGATCTGCGCTCAACTACTCCTCGCACTCTGACCACACAAATCATGCTGGTGTCTGATGTTGAGAGCATGTTTCGTCAAATTTCAGTCCGCCCAGAAGATTGCTCACTACAATGTGTTCTCTGGCGGAATTCGCATTCGGAAGTATTAGGTAGGAATGAGTTAAACACGTTAACAACGTACAGAACAAAGCGAGCGCCTTTCTTGGTAACCAGGATGCTGCACATAGTGCCTGTTTATATGCTCGCAGCACGGATGCTGATGAAAAGGTAAAAGTACAATTTCTCTTATCCAAATCGGCTAAACCCAATTCAAACACCATCGTCACAAAGAAGCAACCCAATATTCCTTGCAACTTGCGAACTAAGAATGACGGCGGATACTTTGATTTGATTAGAATAGCAGGAAATGTTTGTCAAGAAACTGGACGCCGTTTCTTAACGCGATATTGTTCCAAAGCGATCAGGATTACGATGATTCAATTGCTTCCTTTACTTTTATCAGCTGATCAGAAACAGCATAATAAAAGCATCCCGTCGTTCTGCCAAAACTAAATCCTTTCATCCGGTTGCTTTTTAAACATTACCACGACCGTTTGATTCGTGCGGGACAACAAATGTAAAATGTTTTCGCTCTAAACCGTCTCCCATTCAGCAGTTTATAAGAGCGTCCCCAAATACCGCCCGAATTCGACCTCTGGGGTAGATTATTTCAGTCCAGTTTATCTCAAGCTCTTCCCACGGCGTGTTTGGCAATCTTAATTTGTCTGTACAGACATTTGGTCGGTAAGCAAGCAGGGATCAAACACCACCATCATGACCTCTTATTTTGAGAGGTTACCTTTAAAAGAAATCCATGTCGTTAAAGGAAAATCCCATGGAAATTACCTACCATATTTTGCTGATTCAGAGAGAAAGAAATCATCCACATCGTCTTCTACAAAATGGGACGTAGCAGCCGCGGCATCCAACACTGTTCGGAACCAATCGTTCATCTTGAAAAAAGGATTTTAGCTTGTGAAACTCACGAAAACTTGATTAATATCGAAAAGTCGAACAAGTTAATCTGGAACCAAAGCAAAACAAAACAGATGAAGTTCCAAAACAAAAACACGCAGATGTCAACATTCGAAATTTAGAACAATGCCGCTGAAAGTGGAAAATAGTTGATCTATTTTTGGTGGTCTATATTTTTGGAACTGTTATAAAAGTAGACCAAAATAATAGAACACCGCTGAAAACGGCCTAAGCCAGTTCATTAAACGCCTTTTGTATAATAAACTGAAAAAAAATGTTTTCAAGGAGACCATAATGATAACTGCAAGTGAAGCGAAGAACATTAATTCTTCTAAAACTGCTCAAAGTCAAAAGTCATCGAACCTCAATCAAAAATTACATAGCAAGTTGCTTGAAGATAAACCAAAAGTGCAAAATGCTTTTAATGATACGTTTATAGCCTCGGCAGTTCAAAAAGAAGCAAACGAAGTTCAAAAAGAAGTTGTGAAAAAGACAAGTTGTCAAATGTGCGTTCAAACAGTAATACTTGCTACTAACGCTGAGTTGTGTAACAAATACATTTTGACAGTCTGTAAAATAGCAGATTTGGAATTCAGAATTTTAGTTGGCTCGAAGTCAAATCTAGATGTTTGCAGATACTACATATTACTTATCGATTGCACTCTAGCTAGAATACGAACTGATCATCCTGGATTGTTAGATGACTTAGGTGAAACATGTATAGACCATCGTATTGGGATGATTAAACTTATCATTGACTTGTATCTTAAGATTCGTATGAATAATTATACAAAATCTATTATTCCATTCAAAAAACCAATACGCAGCACTTGTACTAAACTAATTCTTTTCAAAGGTCAATAGTTGTAACTTACTTGTTAGGAACAAGGCACTACACGCTACGAGATGGAGTTTTATTTCAATAAAATACAAAATGTTGTTAACTTAAAATAAGCGCATGATTTATTGAGTTTTGCTAAAAAAAACAGCAGCTATTGAAAGGTCAATGGAGTACACTTCTACCTTTTAAAACCATTAAGGGCCTAACTACGATATTAGTAGCCAACAGTGATATTCGTTCATGAGATATGATCACCCAAGGTTATCACCATTGGTGCCATCATACGCCATTTCTGGTTTGTATCCTCACCAAGAGTGTCGATATCTGCCTGGAATTTGCGTGTGTTAAGGTTGTTCTTCCGCACACAACAACATCACTGGCTGGACAAAATATGAAAGGCATCGGGAAGAACATACGATATTCATGCACTCAATTAATTGTTAAGCTTATGGCAACTGACATGACCACAGAGTTAATTCTCCGATCCTATGTAATCTGCCATAGAATATTGAGCATCTGTTTCTATATTTCTTCGGTGTTCATTGGTCGGGATAGTTTTTCAAGCCACTGAAGGGAGAGAAAAGACTACAATTTAATCTAGTTTTAAGTGCGTTTATACCGTAAGAAAACGAAAATAAATGTGTAAATTTGATCTGCATATTACCTGGGTTCACATCTGCAGACATCATGACGTGTAAATGTCTGGCCTAACGCCGTCTAGCGTAAATCCAGCGAATACTTCGAAAATCAATCACATTAATTACATTTAAATTGCCATTCTGCTACCTGATAATTTTCTAACAGCAGAAGCAAAACAAAATAAACAAAGAACAGATGTTCTGTCAGATGTCCAAAAATGTCAAAATCATGTGAACTATGGTGCATCTGTAGGTGGTTGACAGCGATGCAGCCCCCTGATTTTAATTTTGGGTTTTTCTGTTTTTTACCTCTTTTGTTTTAATTTTGGTGGGTGGGGTTTTGTGGGGGGGTTTTGGAACTCCGCCTGCTTCGTTTGGATTTGGTTTGTGTTGATTCAACTCGTTCGACATTTCGAAAAAAATCCTAAAAGTTTCCGAGATTCACGAGTCAAAAGGTGCCGATTCCTGTTGGCGCTGGGTGAATATTAAGATGAATGATTGGTTCCAGATAGTGAAGGTTATTCCGAGAGTCAAAGTGTCGTTTGTCACTTTCTCACTTTTATCATTTCACCAAGAGACATACCTCACTTCAACTCTCGGAATAAGTATTAGTATTGAATTCCGCGGCTGCTTCGTGCCGTTTTATGGTAGACGATGTGGAGGATTTCCGTCTTGTTGAATCAGTCAAAACTGGAAATTAATTTCCATGGAAATTTCCTTTTTAGGAGGAAGCTCTCATACGCGTAACTATGAATGTTTGACTGGATGAGAGTACGACACTAGCTGACATAAAGGATCGGTATTGAGCTGGGTAATCTGCCGCTTCAGTTCAACTCTATTTTAACAACGATTTCGGGCCTGAATAAAGCATTCCAACCGGCTGAAAACCCTGAAACTCCATTGCTAACAGGTTTCCTACGACAGGACTCTCTACAAGTCCCAATGCAAAAAGTTCGCGTTTCTTAGTCGGTTGAGCATCGCGTCCTCAATTAATACACTTGTTCGGAACGAAAGTATTAAAAGGAAACGAACTTCCATGGTTTCTCGCAGATGATCATCAAAAACCCATCAGAATATATTCCATCAGTTCCGCGAAACGAAAAAGTAAGTGGAATAAAAGTCTGGAAACGCCGGAAGACGATGTTGAAATCAAAATGTTCCGAACAACTAGACAGGATGTTCATTATAACATAACTTATTCATCTTCCCGATTGGCACCAGAGGAAGTGCAGATGATGAAATTGAAAGAGAAAACACCGTTGCGTTTAGACTTAGAACTTCGTACCTTTGTTTTTTTGTTTTTAAATAAATATCATTCATTTTGAAGGCTCAATCATATTAGTTTTAGGTTAATTTGGTAATAACATGTAGTTGAAGGGCATGAGGAATATAGATAGAGAAATCAGGTATCTTTGAGTATCTGATGTGACTTTATATATAATGTCAGAATTAGTGCACTGTACAACTGAACAGCAACTTTGTGTATAACGTTCAAACCAGCAGTAAAAACAATTGTCATTTGAATTTCCCAGTTTTGAACTGGAACAAAACTAAAAGATTTAAATTTTAGAAGGGTTACATTATTCAGGATTAAACGAGAGAATATCCTGTATCTTTGCGCTGGATTTCAATACAAACAATAGAACTGGAACAATTTTAGGTGGAGTTTTACCTCTGCTTGTTTTCTGTTCACCCAGGGAACCTGTATTAGAGGTGTCTCCATTTACCATGTACTGGAAGTAATATCTCAGAAGAAGAAATGATACACGTTTTGCCGAGTTGAAAAATCCTTAATATCCCACACCCAAGCTCGCGCAATTTCTAAAAGGTCGCATAGGTTTCACAAGCCTTTTTTAGACTTTTTATTTGATTGCGTAAGGTGTGAGATGTTTGGGATTTTTGAGCTTGCAAAACTTGTGTCACTCTTCCTCTTGTGTACCAATTTCAATCTACCCCAAGGTGTGTAAACTTGTGGTGCTAGTTGAAATGCTTCAAATACCTTGGAAAAATCATATTTGTAACTGGGATTTTATATAGCATCTTTCTTGCTAGCCTTCATATGCTTCCAAAGTGCACAAAATTCAATGTATGGGAAATACAACTTTTTGATGAAGACTCAAGCAACGTGTAAAACATATGTGTTAGCAAAATCACGCATGATAAAAATAAACAAACTTATGAAAGCACGTAAGGCTTGTTTTAACAACATGTCATAGCTGTGACAATATGTGTTAACGTATCTAGTATACTGAAAAAAAAATCATAGGGATGGATTACTTCCGCTAGAAATTCACCCTTCCTTTTCAACTTACCTATAATGATCGTAACACTTTAGCCATATTCACAAAACTTCATCAATAATCAAAGAACTTCATAATATAGTTCGCAGAAATTCTTCGTAGAGCTGCTGCAAAGTTGAACTTACATATTTCTCAAAATATCAGTTTAGTTCAAAGAACTTCAGTGTTCAGAATCTCACCATTACCAGCTGAACTCCATAATGTTTAAAAAAAAGCTATGATAAAGTTCAAAGAGCTTAAGAAAAATAAAAGAGAACTTGAGCAAAGTCAGTAATCTGGTTGGTAATACCGTAATATTGTTTTCAGACTTACCGAAAAACGAGCGAGCGATCCACGCGGTTGTGCACTTTGCCCTTGTTGTTGTTTTACACCATTTTTTTTCAGCTGCCTAAACAAATTTAGAACGCTCTGGATTCCGTTCCAAATTCGGGACAAAATAAAACAGTTTTATTTTTTTTACATCGAAACTGTTCGAAAATAAAATTTGGAACGCACCGGTGAAAACGGAAAATTTCGTTTGGTTCATTTAATTGTCAAAATTTAGAATAGACCACGACCGCTGAAAACGGCCTAAGAAAGATAAGGAGATTAGAATGGTGATTGACTGTCGTGCTTCCATAAATAAATCAATCATTCGTGATACATATCCTCTGCATATACCTCAGGGCATTTTTGCCTCTTTATCAGGTTGCAAATGGTTTTGTTGTATGGATTTAGCGGGGTACTAAAACGCAACTACAGTTGTGGCAACGGCCAAGAAAACTTGTAGTTATTAACACAGTAAAGGACCGATATTCTTATAACCGCCTACCCCAAGGAGCGACATTCAGCGCTTCGATATTCTAGAAAATCATGGATCAAATTTTAGTTGGCCTAAAATATGTACGTTGCTTATTAGACGATATATTCCTAGCAGATGGAACTAGAGAGCAGTGCGAAAAAAAAAACCTATATATTTGTTGTTTTTCAAGCTGGAATGGACAAACATTAGTCGAGGCGCCCACTGATGAGGCGGAAGTGTGGCATCACAAAAAATGCCAAAATATCGAGTCAAAGTCTTGTGGCGTGAGGCGAACGTCGACAAGATATTTTGGCATGCTAGCAGATGTCACACCTCCGTCACATCAGTGGGCTCCTGGCCTTAAAGTGAACTTGAAAAATTGCAAAGTTTTTGTACAAGCTCGTGTTTATTTGGGAAGAAGGCCTTTTTCCATCACCTGAAAAAGTGTCTACCATTAGAGAGGTTACGGTTCCCAAAGATGTCTCAGAATTGAAACCATTTTTAGGTCTGATAAATTATTATTGAAGATTTGTCCCTCATTTATCTGCGAAGTAAGGATGTTTACATAATTTGCTGCGGAAGGATGTAAAACATACTTGGAATGCTACACACTTAAAACATATTTTCGATCTCGGCAGAAAAAAAATCCGATCTGAAACGGCAACTCATAATTTGGCTGATATTTCAGTAAACAACATAATTTTCCCGAAATTTACGAAAAATATATGCCGAAATATCAGTAGTTATCTTTTTTGGCAAAGTAGTTCACTGAAAAGATCAGCAAATAGAGAAAATACCGAAATCAGTAATCGGATTTACTGAGATCTCGGCATTGACTTCATCCTTTGCCGAATTTTGGTAACACAGCTGTCACTTTTTCAAACCCGACATATTCAGAAAATGGAATCTGCTGCTACACACCACAAGTTTTTTATACTGAACTCAGTAATAGTTTTACTGACTTTCAAACAGCTGAGTTTTCAGTAAGCAGTTCAGTAAAAGTATTTTTACTGAACGACTGTCAAACTAGTGATGAACTCTCAACTGTTAAAAACTCAAAAATTACTGAACAACTCAGTAAGCAATATGAAAATTCAGTAAAAGTTACAGAAAAAAACTGAGAAATTGAAAGCATCGTTAGCTACCAAGAACTACCGAAGTTCGGTGACATTTTCAAAAACTAACGTTAAATTGGGAATGCTGCAGAATCTACCAGTTGTTTCGGTTATTTTTACTAAAAAAAAACATCTCTCTTCCTAGCATGCAGGGACAATGCACAATTTCGAAATGGAAACTGCCGTTTCAATACGTAAGAAAATCATTTATCCTTTGGGCTAGGAAGCAGATTCAATATCAGAATGCCTGATAAAAAAAAAGTTATGCGCTGAATAATTGTTCGTTTATTGCCTCCATTTTATGAAACTTTTTTGAAACATTGAGTTTTATAATATCTTTTATATGCATATCAAGTTGAAGGCACTGTCACGCCATGCCACTGGTGCGCCGCAGGATCAAAACATCTCCGTCTTAACCAATTTTAATTACCAATTGAATTACCTTGAGAAGAGAACATAAAACAACTCATATTCAACAAAATGCAAAGCAAATTCTGAATTCACCAGCTATTTATTCGAATGCTACAAAATCATATTATTTAAAAAACGTTTACTTACTGAAAAGCTCCTTTAAGCACTGGCCAGACTGAGCATGTTACAAGCCTATCTTGATGACGAATTTCTTGTTGAAATTATTTGACAACCGTTATAACATGCTATAACTCGGTAGTCTGAACAAGGCATTACTCTTTCATCTGTGGCCGCGAGTATATCCAACACGACCTTCATTTTTACTTTATAATGAAAAACACCAAATTATCCGAATTTTTACGATTAAAAATTTTACTTTCTATATGCCACCGCGTTAGAATGCAAAAATGGCGAATATTTGACTGGCGCAATTTTTACCGAACGGTTCAGTAAAGACTTCAGAAAGTCAGTGGTTTTTGCGTTTTGCTCCAGTTTTTGTTATTGTTTTACAGAAAATCAGTAGTTCTTTTACTGAGCTGTAAAGCTGGCTATGATATTTCAAAGTTTACAAAATACATAAGTAAAAAATAACAAATACTCAGCACAATTTTTATATGAAACACCGAAAACTTGTAGTTTTTTGACAGATACTTGCAAATCAATGCCATTATACATATCATTCAGCAAAATTGAAATTTTACGGATGAAAATCGTAATTTTTTTTACTGAAAACCAAACCATGTATTTGGTGTGTACGTTTTGTGTGTTCGCGAAATCAAAGTTACATTGGATCAAATTCTTGGTGAAGTTCGGAAGGATGAGGTAAGGATCTACAATCTTCTTCGTAAGCTTACAATCATTATTAATCTTCATTTATTTTATTTTATCTTATAGAATAACGCATCGTCAATCACTTGTTTGCCGTCAACAAATGTTTGGTTTTGTCGAAGAATATCAGCGGCATACCTATACACATGCTATCCGGAACATGCATTTCAATTCAAGCACCATATTTTATGACTGCTTGTTCCGTAGACCCTAAGTGCAAATCCCGATACAGTCCCTTTAAGATCATTATACTGCAGCATCCCCATTAGAATATACTGTTCTAAACAAATATACGAACTGAAAATCTCAACACAGAAATTCTTGATTTGCCCACCTTCTATCACAAGACATATTTTTTTGTCCACCCCAAATAAATCAAAAAACAAAATTGTCAAAATTCAGTATTTTTTCACCGTGGGCACTAATTTGCCAAGCAATCAGTACATTTTTCAACTAAGATATTCGGCTAAAAATAGCTGAATTTCAGTATTTTGTTTTACCGTCCGGACTTTAATCCCGAGATCCCCGGTAAATTTGATTTTTGCCGAGATGATTGCCGAGCACTCAGCGGTGCCCATCACGGCAATTTGATTGCCGAGATTTAGCAAAAAAACTTAGTGTGTAGCATTATGAGATACGGGAATAACTGAGCAGTAGCACTTCGTCGCGCGTCGCGTTGTTCTGCGTCGCGGATTACTAGTGTGCGTGTGCAATTGGTTCCGGTGAGCTAAAGTTAGAAGAGTGTTGCGTATTGCGGGATCGCGCCTTGCTCGCGATTCATTCAAAAAACTGCATACAATCAATTGCGCTGTTGTGTTGGTGAGTTTTCCTCAGGCGAGCTCAGGTCCAATGTGTCGTCGTTCGCGGGTATTGTGGAGGAAGATAGTGTGTATTGTTTAGCAACCGCATAAGCGAGTTTATTTTTCTTTTTGATTCTGTTTCCTGCAACCAAGTGCCAATATCTAGAACTAGATTTTAAAGGATAATACCACAACCGTGCCTAAGTGAATTTTGATTCGGTGTGCAGGCTTAGTTTGTAAATTAATCGGTGCAAGAAGAGTGTATTAGACACAGATATCATGTAACTACCGGAAGGTTTCCGACACTTCGGCGACGGCTGGGTTGATGTGGCCCACGGCAGCAGCTGCGGGTCCAGCAGGACATGGCCATCTAGGACATCGAGGAAAGCTGGTTTGCAAAGCAACAAATAATTGATTTCTACCATATTTTGAAGAAAATATCTAATATTCTGTTTTATATTATTTTGTCTATTTTGTTATGTTTTGTTTTTCGTTATGATTGTCTCTTTTCAGTAAGATAAGTACAAAGACGTGGATAGATGTAAGCAGGAAGTTTTATGGGCAAGAAGCGAGTTTGAAAGAGTGAAACGGGAACACACATGGAAAAAATGGCAAGATTTTTTTTCAAATATCGAACATGTAAAACCAAGTCAACGAATCGGTAAAACCTACAGTTTTCTAAAACAATTCAAATCGCAAACCAAACGGAGATCGAAAGATTGTGTCAGTCAGTTTAAATGGCTAGGAGCTCTTTACGACTCGGTAACTGACGACCAAACGCTACCAATCCTCCCAGAAACAAACAGCGAACGGATTCCGGCCCCATCAATGCAGGAAATCAGTATGATTATCCAAGGTTTCAAAAATGGTACATGCGCGGGACCCGATGGTATTCCAGCGGAACTGTTTAAGGTAAAATTAGAACCATTTGTTACTGTAAGCCTTTACAACTTTTAGAAAAATATCGCACCATTGTATTAGGTGCCTTCGGTGTCTCCGAAGGTGGCTTGCCTTGTCGTGGAGCTTTGCAACTATGAAATTGTCGTAATTTGACAATTTTATATTTTCAACGCAACACTAAACTATAGTAAAAATCATAATAATAATAACAGACATTTATTTTTAACTTTTTAACTCTTTAACTTTTGTCTCCAGAATGCTTCGGAGGCATACATAGGAAAGATCACCGAACTTGTTAAAACAATCTGGGAAACAAACGAAGCGCCCAAGGAGTTCTCTGAAACTGTACAGGTACCTATTCCCAAGAAAACATATCCCAAAGAAATCGAGGACTACAGAAGGATTACACTGTGTAATACAATATATAAAATCGTTGCTACATATCTCCTTAGGATGCTAGACGAGAGCATAGATGAGATACCGTCTTATCAGGCAGCATTTCTTCGGAACCGATCGGTTGAAGACCATATATTCACTTCAAAGAGGATAATGGAGGAATATTGGAACCACGGGAAGAACCTGTATGTGTTTTCGCTGGACTTGAGACAAGCATTCGACTCCGTTAATCAGAAATCGTTAGTTGAGGCATTACGCTTCCTAAAGGTTCCAAACTATCTGATCAACAGGATAATTTGTCTGGGGTTGAAAGAAAGAACGTCACTACAATGCAGAAACCAAAGAACACCGACAGTAGAGAAAGGAAAAGGAGTGAAACAGGGTTGCCCTCTATCACCCAGACTGTTTACGTTAGTTCTGCATCATATGTTGATAAAATTGCAACAAAAATTTCCTGAGATTTCTTTAGGACAACGTAGCACTATAAAACTACCGATAATATTGGCATACGCTGACGATATCCTCATCATCTGCAACGATCTTGCGCAACTAGACAAGATAGTTGAATATCTGAAAAGTTTACTAAAAGAGGCAGGACTTCAGATACACTCAGGAAAATCAGAACTTATCGTACGAGATCCTCAATCCACAAAGCAAGCGAATGACGGAACATATACTATTGCGTCTATGAACATAAGTGCTAATCCATGCATTCGGTACCTAGGCGCTTTCCTTACTGGGATACTTGACAGACCAGAAAACGTGAAGAGAAGATGTTTGCAGGGGATACGTGCGAGTAAAATGATTCTTCCGTTTATCCAGAAAAATAAACCACCATGGGCCTTGGTACGAAAAATCTACAGCTCAGTTATAGTTCCCACGATAACATTCGGAATGAATGCAATGGCTCTTACAGCAAGCAACAGGAGAACGCTTCGAAGATTCGAGAGGAAAATTGTTCAGGAATGGTACATAGCAGGCGGTGGAAAAGATGCCGTAGCTACAAGGAACCTATTACTAGGACGGACCATTGGAAAAAGGGTCAAAATATACCGTATTATGTACTGGGGTCACATTGCTAGACGAGAAGAAAACCATCTGATTCAAGCCGCGTATAACCTGCATCTAACTGGACCCTTAAGAAAATGTAGACCCGCTGACACATGGTTTAAAAGCCTGGACAAAGAGCTGAACTCAATGGGGAAGGCAAGAGATAGCTATGAACCAATACTAACAGACAAAGCAAAACTCAAACAGGAGGTATACAAACTATACCAAATGAGAGAAAACTCGGACAGTGAACTATCGGAACAAAACTTAGGCACCTAGAATGTAATAAAATAAATTTTATCACACGGAAAATTGCTTTTATACTTAATGTCACAGTGTAGGGTCAACTTAATACCTTTCTCGTTTCAGAAGAATAACTCTAGGATTTATACAGGACACAAGGAAGTAAAAACCATCCCAAAAAGGAAAAAATTGGCTCAAAACCAGGGCCCTAAGGTAGGACACAAGGGGGAAAAACCCCTCTGTTTTCCCAAAGGAGGTCAAAAAACGCGGGGTTATAATTCTCTTTTTCGCCGCCCCCCCCCCCCACTCTTTTAAAAAAAAAAAAAAAGGGGGGGGGGGGGGGCGTTGTCTCTTTTTTCTTTGTGGGGGGCCAAAATTATTTGTTTTTTTTTTTTTTCATGTGGTGGATTTTTTTTTTGGCTTTTTTTTTTTTTCTTTTTTCCTCCCCTCTACTCAATGGGGGGGGCGGCGTTATTTTTTTTTTTGTTACACTCAGGCAAATGCACTTAAGAAATTCAAAATGATAAACTTATGAAAACCCAAAACCGAAGGAATTTTTTGTTTCATAAGTCACTTATGCGTTTCATATTAGACGCCTTGGTTTTCACTATTTGGACGTAAGCTATTCATGAGTCACGAATTTGAAATTCATAAGGCTAGTTTTGAAAATCGACAGTGTTTATTTGAAAAAAAAAATCAACATCATCATTTCTGCGCCTGCGCTAAAAAAGCAAGATGGAAGTCATCATCGAAGAGCAAGCGTTGCTACAGGATTTACAGGATACAGAATTTTTGCTTAAATTGATAGACTTTAGCTTTTGACCCCTGTTGTGGAAACCAAATTTAATTTAAAGGATTGGATAATTTATTACAAGCATTTTAATGAAACCCCCCATTGCGCACCATGGAGAAATTTGAAATCTGCTTCAACATGCTAGTTCCGCCACTCATCACAGAGGGCCGCCTTTGATCTCCTATTGTTCAAAAAATCGGCAGCGATCTTTTAAAAATGCATTGAGATCTAGTTTAATATTTTAAAAACTACATAGGGCAAATGACGGATTCGGCAGGACTTATCGTTTATCTTAGCCTATTATCGTCAGGGGGTAAATAAAGTCGTAGAGAGCTATATTTTTGCAAAACGTTGCTCTGGAACATGATGTACCTTCATACAAAAACTCAGTGCTCAAGGACGTCATTTACCCCCCTGACGATAATAGGCTAAGACAAACGATAAGTCCTGCCGAATCCGTCATTTGCCCTTTTGTATTCCATAAAAATACGTTTTCAATTTCATGCAAAAATATATAAATGTTATAATTATGCTTTTTGTTTTCCATAAGCGTGCCTACTAAAATTCATAATGCGGACTTATAGGTGTCTGATTTTTTAATTTAAAAATTCATAAGGCACTCATATGAATTATGTTCTACTTTGTTTTGATTTCTTTTCCAATGCCTTATGAAAAGCTTACGTTATGATTTCATCCAGAAAATCTGTTTCATAAGGTACCGCATTGAAATTCATGAAAATAACTTGTGACTGAACTTCATAAGGGGTTTTATTGAATTTCTTATGTGCATTTGCCTCAGTGTATTACAAATATGCCGCAAATATTGATGTTGTTAAGAAAAATACTGGTTATAGTATTTTCGGGTGTTTAAACTGGGTGGGGAGGGGTAAAAAAGAAAAAAGAAAATGTTGTTTTTTAGATGGGGGGTTTGTTTGGGGGGAGTTTGGAAAGGACGGGGGGTGGGGGGGGGGGTGGGGCGGGGGGCGGGGGGTTGGGTTTGGGGTGGTGTTTTTGTTGTTTTGTTGGGGGGGGTGGGCATCGCCATGAGGCACCAAGAGTAGACAGTCATGTTTGCTAGAATGAAAGATATGAAGAGAAAGTGTTGAAAGTTCCGTTAGTGTACGGTAGGTTGGAAATGGAATAGAAGTATTGAAAGTTGAGCGAAAGGGCATGGGTAAAGTAGTACTCGAACCAAGGACGTTATCATTGCCAAACATCCCACTGCGGGGTAGGTTGAGGCACAGATACATCTGCCACCTCAACTGGCTGCCAGTAGAATTTTTAGAATGAAACGACGGTGCACTCAAAAAACCACCCTACTGCAGGTTATTGAGCAGGTTGTTGGGAATTTTTGCTGCAAGGCTGTAAAAGAATGTGGATACAAGCAGGGCAAGTTCATGGCCGGAAATTTTAAGCGGCATGCTCTGAAACAACATCCGACCCTCTATGCTGCATTGAATTTACCGATGTCGACAGTGGCCGAATCTGGATCTGAGCCGGCAAGGAAGAAGTCGAAAAAACTTCAAGTGAGCTCGTCTAAGGACACGATTCTTCTCGGCACTACAAGAATACTTTTTGGAATATGTCCTGGTACTCAATCAAAAGTAATCTGAGCACAATTACCAGTATCTGGATCATCCAAAATTCGATACCAATTACCACTTTTCGTTCCGACAAAACATGGACATGCAACACCACTGTTATCGCTAATTAGTGTTAAATGATATGTTGCATGCCCAACTTTTGTCGGAACGAAAAAAGTGGTCATTGGTACCGAATTTTGGATGATCCGAATACTGGTAATTGTGCTCAGATTACAGTTAAAACGGTTCTCTGGTACTCCATCTTATTCGCCTTTGAAAATTAGCGTTTAATGATATGTCGCAAGGCTAATATTATCGGAATGAAAAGTGATCCTCCGAACCGGATTTCAGATGATCCGGTTACTGACAACTATGGCTAGATTACGTTTGGGAAGGTGCTCCGGTACTTAATCGTCTTAGAATATCAATGTAAAATTATATGTCGCACACCCATGTTTTGGTGGAACGAAAAGCAATCTACCGATCGGGATCATAGGTGATCTGGGTACTGGTCACTGTTACGGTGGTTGAAAAGGTTCCCTGTACTACGTCGTACTCGGTTTTGAATATCAGCGTAAAATGACATTTCGCAAGTCCATGTTTTGTCGGAACGAAACGTGGTCCTCGGAACCAGATTTCGTAACATCCAGAAGGTTACCAGGGAGGCCAACGACGGTCCCAAGTCTGCTAGAGTATGTTACTTTATTGGAACTGTCATGATTAACGGAAAAGTCGTGATTTTTATTATCAAGCATACCGTGAAGCGGGAAACGCAAATAGAATTCAGTTGTCTTCTATTCCACTCACCAAACAAATCCATGAATGCAATCTTGCATTCATATTGATTCAAAATTTTGATTCACGGATGATTCTCTAGAAGGCGTGGGTCGCTTTGATTGAATCATTGATTCTCTAGCTTGGCTCATTCATGTCTGCATTGGTATAAACAATCAGCAGAGATCATTTGAAATATTTCCATGCGACTGTGATTGGTCAAAAAAGGAATGTCGAAGCAAAACACGGAATCGGCTGAAATCATGCACGCGATTGAATTTTACCTCGCATGCACTTATGTGATTTAAATGATGCCTGTGTGTTCGTGTATTAACCGTCAAAAAGCTCCATGGTTGCCAATATGCATAAATTTTCGATTGTATAGCATTGACAGATAAGTTGAAACCCGCAGAAACACCTCCCGACACCCCAAAACACCTTCCGACACACTAAAACACAAACACAACGTTGCCCATTGACTAACACGCTGGAATTAGTTGAATTAATCATTCCAGTTAACGGCAATGCAGGTTTTTAATTGTGAGTATTTTTTTTATAATTCGATCATTGTACCAAAAATTGTACCAAGAAGTTTTGATTTTTTTTCCTGCAAATGGCTACGATGTTTCAGCTCTTAAGATCATAGAGCGTAAAGAAGTAAAGGCTCTTCTGCCCCCACCATTATAAGCTGACAGAAAGAGGTGCATTGACGGTCTAAACAAGTGGCGCTGTTTTTCTAAACATAAACATTTACCAGATTTAATCAATCATTTAAAACAGTACTGTTATAAGAATAAGGAAAAAATAAAAATGAAAAATAAAAACTATACATAAGCATTTTTTTTTTTTCTTTATTAAAGAGACTTTTAGCCTCGTCTCTATACATAAGCATTGTATAGATAAATCAACCATATTTTACTCAAGTTGATTCAAGCATACAATAATTAAAACAACTTGAAAGTATGATTGATAAAATCATGTACGGGTTATCGAAAAATCAATGCACGAATATAGTTGATTTTAAATGAAATAATATTGATTGAAACATACTTTTTCCTCCGTGTAGCGGGCATAGTTCTTTTTTCTGATGTAAAATCTGCAGATCTACATTTATGGATCCTCTCCGTTTTGGATCGGAATATCCATCAGGATTGCAGATGCAGTATGCCAAGATGAGTGCTTTGCTTAGGGTGCTCATTATGCCCCTACTATTTCGCAATAGTTCAATAATTCTCGACAACTTATTCAAACCAACGTACCAGATTTTGTTTACAAAGAGGGGATTAAAAAATCAGATAAGTCTGTTTGAATAAGTTGTCGAGAATTACTTCGTTTTCATGAAAAATGCAAACAAATACAAATGGGCAAACAACGAGAAACAATTTTTGAGAATTCTTCGGAGAACACCAACGACGACTTCAAGCAGTTCGAAGGAAAACAATGCAAAGACACACAAACACAAGCAACTCAATGGCAATATCCCAATTTGTTGTTTTGTAATATAATTTATTAAAATTTAATCGTACCAGCAATAATAATAATAGTAGTAAAATTAGAGCAAAAATTATTCTATTTCAGGTTCTGGTTTGTTATGATCTTTTTTTTTTCAATGCAAATAAACTGTTTTATGTGTAATTAATTGGGTAAATTATAAACCCCGACAATCGCGCGGCTGGCCGATTGCCTGCATAACTCAAGTCCGCTCGCTGTCTCGCTGTGTTTACTACTGTTTACTACTAATAAACTGCACTAAGTTTCACTTTTTGCTTGTTTGTTTCTTCTTCTCATCTTCCTGTCCCTCTTCTTCTTCCGTTAGCTAAGTAATATGTATATTACAATTCGATAGTTATTATTTCCACCATTTGCAGAACAACTAAACGAGAATAGAAACTGAAACAACGAATCTTACTGCTCTTTCGCTACTAAGCTATATAAACAAGGTTTCATCTTTTCTGTGTTTTTGAAGGGTAATAAAAAGGAAAAAGGTCTTCCGGTGTAAAATGTTTTTTTTTTCGTCACACTTGTTTTTTTTTCATTCATAGGAGTCGTCTGCCCGAGATTTTGGTTGCTTTCGCGGCGAGAAAAAATATACAAATGGGTTAAAAAGTGGATGATTCCCGCGCTCCTTGGGCACACCTCTCTCGCTCGTTTCGTTACATATGCGGTTTCAAAAAGTGGCTTCCTCTATAACGTACGCTTAGTAGTCTATCTAAGTAGGAGGAGAGGAAAAGAGAGGTTCTGCTATTCTTCAACCCTGGTGTATATTTCCTCCATTTGTTCCTGAATTTGCGACAATAACTTTTTTTTTTGTCGCCTCAAGATTGATATCTTGTGTTGCTGTTTTTTTTTTATTTATTTACTTTTTTATTTAGTTGTACACACAATCCATTGAATGGTCTTACAATGTTTCAAAAATTTCGCTTCGTCCCGGCTTCATCCTAGCAAAAAATACCAATTCTATTCGAAAAAATGACAACATTGTTGTTTAATGTTTACTGAATGATACTGCTCCTTCGCTAAAGAGACAAGGATGTTTGACCTAATACTACACAATATGCCATGTGTTCTACGACGCTGAATGCGCATTGTCGTATGTTGTTGTTTTTTAATGTTCTTTTATTTGTTGTTGTTTGTTTGTTTTGTTTTGGTGGTTTTGGGGGATGTACAGTTGGTTAGATTTTTTTTTACTTATTTAATCGCTAACATGTTTTTTTTTTTGTTCACTGACTTACTGATTTATCTAGAAATTTTGTTTCTTGTCCTATTCTTTTATTAAGATTTACGTTTATCGCTTTTGTTGTGATATTTCCTCCAGCCGTTTTCAAACTGTTTTTTAATTATATTAGTTGTTTTTTCCTGGCTGATTCAGCGTATCGTTCTTATTGTTTGATGTCGAAGTTATCTCTTTCTGCTTCTGCTCGATATCTATTTTTTGTTCTTCGTCTTCATTACTCTGCATTCTCATGAAGTTGGATTTGTATGTGGTGTAGGGATGTTTGTGGTCACTGCTTCATTTTCTGATGATGGTTTTGATCAAACAATTTTCTCGTTGATCCAGTTGTCGGCATCTCAATTGTCGATGACCTTCGCCGAGCACTTCACTAAGTAAGAATAACACCGGCGTGGGACGTATGCGCGAAGAATTGGAGGTTATTTCCGAATATTGTACAGAAAATTGACAGGAGTGCATCGAGGGACGTAGCAGCAAATTGGAATGATGTATGGGAGATAGAATAGAGAGAAAAAAAATTGTTTAGATATATTTTAACTGGTGTAACTTACTTTTTGAAAACCGTACAGGTTTTTCCTTCTTGGAAAGCAATTGAGAGTCAGTTGAAAAAACTCTACTAAGACCAACCGCACCAATACGGTAATATCGATAAATTGTTACCCTGTTTGACAACTCGACACCGCAATGGTGGTTGGTAACCGGGTCTGAAAATGACAATTTGCTCGCTCGGTGAGCAGACGGTTCGTAAATTTGACAACCCGACCCAACCGAGCCGAGCGTTGCTTTTCTAAGACAAGTTGAAACGTTATAACAACATCTTCATCTGGAAGACATTCATTTTCGATTTGTTTTTAAAGTGTTATTTGCTAATTTCACGTTTATTGTGATATATTGTGAAAAATGAGTGCATCAAAACACCGTGGAAGGAATTGGACGCAACAAGACAACGAAGTGCTTTGCAGGGCTTGGCAGTTTGCCAAGATCCAATCTTTGGGACAAACCAAAACGTCGAAAACCTGTACGGAAAAGTATTTAAACTATACACTGCACGAAATATTTATCGAAACGAAACCGGTGCGAGAATAAATTGGAGTCTTATTGTGTTACCTTTTTATGAACGACCGGTGCGAAAGTGGGTGGCTAAATCAAAATAGGAACGCTATCTGTCATCAAAATATTACCCAGATACGAACCCACCGGTGGGGATGGTCTACATGTAGAACGAGAATGTGACCCTTCATCGTCAGCACAGAAAACAAACTAGTTTTCTAATATGAATAAGGATTATCACGGAAGCCCTATTCTGATGTGTTTATGTCTGTTTGAAAATGTTTCGCTTATCTAAAAGGTTCCGTATTCTATGTTTAGCCCTCCATAAGCCAATAAATCGAGGAATGCCTTACAAACATCAATGGTTATTGGCTAAGGGTCACCCCAGCACAATTAAGGCATGTTATTTCTCTACTTTTTTACTCCACCCGACCGCTAAAACCGGGAATTGATTCGAACCCGGAAATTGTACATTTTTGGCTGATCTCCGAAAATGTATTAATACACATTTATTTTTCGTTTTTCAACGAAGATCGAGGTGAAACCCAGAACCTACTTTATTTTAAATGTCGTTCAAAAAAACTGATTGGTGGTTGGTTCAGAATAACTTTTCTAAAACGCGAGCTAAACCCCTTTTAAAAATCTGGACGGTTGGATTTTAATGGGGAACGTGTGCCTTTGATTGCCAGATGCATTTTTTAAAAGACGTTATCAATAATAAATTTTTCCTTTTCTGGATCGAAGGTCTTCAACTAACCTTGAAACCTTACTTACTTACCAATCAGATCAAGGCTGTATACAGAAGTTGCCTCAATTCTATTCGGTCCATGGCTGCATTTCTCCAGCGTCACAGTCCATTTACACATAGAAAATAACATCGAACTCGGTTCAATTTTCTACCGAACCACCTCGGTTACCAGCAAGAAACCGAACAAATCGTTTATATATACTGTTTTCGAGTGTATCTTTCTTAAGTCAAACCCGAATTTCTGTTACTATATGATATATTTGACAGATAAAAATGAAAAATGAACCGAACAGTACGGCAAAGCAGGGATATTCAAGAGTTCGGTACACGAAAACCGAGAAAACTCGGTAAAATGAACCGACCATTTGCTGAATATTCTTAAACATCAAACATTGCTCTTCAAGTCAATTCCGCGACGGCTAAGGTGTGGCCCATTTAGTATTGGACCAAACATTTTTGATACTTACAACGACCCTAGTGGTCGGATTTGTACACTATGACATCTTATGTGTTCAGTAACAACATCACTTATGTGTACAGTAACAACATCAGAAGTGTTTTTTTCGCGGTGCAGTTCAAACGTGTTTCAGAGAAACACAAAATGGAAGAAGAATAAAAATAATTGTGCGCAATCATCTGGAAAACCCTTCGTGGTCTGGGCCAAAACTTGCTGGAGTGTTGGGTTTTCCATGAAATACCGTGTGGCATGTTTTGAAAACGTACAGAGAAACTTTGTCGACGGATCGCAAGCCTCAAAGCAAGCGTCGGGCGGTTACTGTCAACCGTCAACTGCGGAACAAAGTCATCAAGAACATTAAGGCAAACCCCAACATCTCAGACCGCGATTTGGCAAAAAAGTTTCACGCAGTACCGTGCAACGGATTCGTCTCCGGGACGGCTTCAAGTTATACCGTGCCTGTAGACAACTAAATAGGGATCAAAAGCAAAACACTGGGGGCTCCCTTCCCACTTGCCTACCATGCATTGTGGTAGCTAGGTAAAAGTTTATCTGCTCGATCAGATACCGCCTTCCAAACATGCCCTACGCTCAATTTCAACTACTTCTATTCAGTTTCACAACCTGCCGTGCTCTTACGGACCTATCAATACTTTCTCTTCACATCTTTGGTTCTAGCAGAAAATTGCTGTCCATTCCTAGAGTTGCATATTGATAAGAATGATATTTCCAACTTTCCAACAAACAACATGATTAAATGTTTTCAAAACAATGTGGCCAGAATCCATGCCAGAAAACTGTATGATCAAATGTTGCCAAAATTCAATGGCTGTTTCCTCAAGGATGATGAAATCTATGTAAAAACCGATTTCAAACAGCTACCGGGACAAAAAATTTACTTGGCTACGGCTCGAGGAGATGTTCCTGCCAAATTCAAGTTTGTGTTTGCAGATAAACTTGCACGCAAATACTTGATTTGACAAGGCATCTATAGCTGCGGTAGGAAGACCAAGGTTTTCATCACTGATAAGACATTTAATTCAGAGCTGTACAGAACGGAATGTCTCCAAAAGCGAATATTGCCATTCGTCAGATCCCACAATGAACCTGTCATGTTTTGGCCAGATCTTGCAAGCTGTCATTGCAGTAAAACAGTGCTACAGTGGTATGAAACCAACGGGATTCAGTTTATACCGAAAGAACTCAACCCACCAAACTGTCCCCAGCACAGACCGATAGAGAGATTTTGGGTCAATATGAAGAGGAAGCTGAAGGTGAATGGCAGTGTCGTCAAAAGCATCAATGAATTGGGAACCAAGTGGAATAAGATTGCCAAAGCGATGGATGAGAATAATGTGCGCCGGTTGGTGAAACGCTTTCCGGGAAAAATCCGCAAATTTCTTCGAAATCGAGAAGACTAATTTTCTTTTGTATTTTCCCTCAAAAGTTCACATAAAGTTGAACATTTGAGTTACACCAGAATACTATTTTGTTAATGTACATCCGAAATATGCGCAATAGTCTGTGTTCCAATTCTAACTGGGCCACACCTTATTCAAACTCGGTTATTTTAGCTGACTCGATAAGGTCTGAAAAATTGTCAGCCATTTTATTTCGCGAGTGCGTGTGTCCGTACTGTGTTTTAACGTAGGACTACGTTTCTCTTTTCTATACCGGGTGTCATTTCAAAATTTTGAAAAATGAGAGTTTTACGCAAAAGTGAACGGTTTTTGAACGCTAATAACTCTCGTTTAACTGAACAGAATGGCTTCATTTGTACACCATTTGATCAGGAAAACTTACAAATGTTTTGCGTTAAAATTTCAATTATGTAATATTAGTATAAGTAGTTCAATTTATCACTTAAAATTGTTATGAGTATTTAATTTATTTGGTTTACCCGCATAATCACAAACCATTCCTGGACGATTTCCCTTATTGTTGACGACCGTGTCTTTTATTTTTACGACATTTGCCCTTATAGTTGACAACTATAAACTAACAATCTCCTATATAGTTTTAACAATATGTCAGATGGTAAAAGGCGAAATAACAATATGCTGAATAGGCGGTTAAGTTAGGTTACAATAAAAAAATGGCAATTTTCACGAACAAAATTTTTGCTGTACTCTATGCCAAAAAGTTGGTATATAATCCAGACCGAGTGCAGACAATAAAAAACCTTTCAATGACAATATGGCATACATTCACAATATGTGTTAATGTAGAGGTTGTATGGTGACAATGAGATCAAACTATTCGATAACAATAACATAAAATGTGATAATATATCTTACCCAAGTAACCAAAAGCATTATATTATTGCTCTTATTCAACACAAAATCAACATCTTTAATGCGGGATCGCATCAATTCAACAGTTGTCAAGTAATGAAGCGTTAGATTAGCTTTGAGAATGTAATGATGCATTACCAATGCAATAATGCTACTTTAGCAATGTCTTATGGCATTACAAAAGATATAGCATTAGTTCGATCTTAGTGGGGTCCTTTTCAGCTTTAGTTTAACTTCAATGATGCACTAGACGTAATGCATATGCCCTCTATATGCAAGCTATTATAGCCTCGTGGTTACTTGGGTTACTTTCGAAATATAGTTTTGACTATATAGCAAATTGTTTTTCGTTATGCGGGTATGAATCTAGAAAAATCTAGAACTTTTTTAGATTAATGCTCTTTCATTCAAAATTAAAGGGATATCCTTCGTTATCGTCAACAGAATCATTGGACAAGCTCAACTTATCCGCAGCTAGACTGTTTGTCAATTCATTCTTATGTTGAATAAAAATTAAACCAAATCAAAATCATTTGCATAACTTCGAAACAAAACACAATCTGGTTAAATTGAAAATTAAAATATTGAAAACAAAATTAAAATTCTTCATGTATAAAATATCAATTATAGCCATTATTTTTTTTTAGTTTCAAAGAAATAAATTGTTGGCAGCAACTGTTTTGTTTTTTTGTTTCAAAAAGATTCCGTATTTGAAAAAAATTAAATGTGATTATATGTGATTTAAATTTGAATTACCTTATTCTATAAGCACACCTCATGAAATGTGATTAAACCCAGGTTAAAATCCATTGCATGTAAATAAATTTATTCACAATTGTAAAAACATCTGATGTTCACATCTTTACATTTTGGCATACACGTCCTTTTAACATGTTCGACTAGAAATAGAGCTCGCTGTCAAATCACTTTGGGATCTACAAATAACTATCGAGCTGTCAAAATTAACCATGCTCCAGAGCTGGGTTATTTTCAACCGGAGGGGAAATTACTATCGAACTGTCAAACTTTAACCAAAAGTTAAAAAATTTCGCCAAATGGTTCACAGCCTTAAAGATGACCTACCTATACAAATCTACACATGAACAGGTTGAAAATATAGTTTTCCCTCTCCGGGTCCTCAAAAGCGGGTAACAAATTGTCTTCTTTTTATTGCATTTCATTTTATTCCATGTTGAATACAGCACTAGCCACACCCCTCAGCTGTAAAATTATTTTGCTTTGTTGCCGGTGCCTGATTTTATAACTGAAACCTGTCCCCTCTTTTGAATTTTGCTTCGTACTGCATTTTCGTGCCTCTCTTCTTTGGAGGCAATGTTATCAACACCAGTATAAAGCACACTATTTGAACCAAAATGATTTCATTTGGATATTCAAGTTCGATTGATCGACGGTTGTGGTTTTCGCTCTCTCGTTACGAAGATTTTTTTCTCTGTTTTTCTTTATCTAATCCATTTTCTTGCGATTGCGCGTCTGTCTCCTAAATTATCGGCTGCGCTTCCTCATCTACAAACCAGAAGGAAGCGCTGCAAAGTTTTTCAAGTTTCCCCGCTCGACCTATGACCGTAGCCATGGGTCGTAAAACTCGATAATCCACGCGGGCGCAATCCGCTTCCGAAGTCTTACCGGAGCCGGGCACCTACCAGCGCAAAACGATGTTGGTGACAACTAGATTAATAGAATCATCCCAACTATCTTGTCGTCGGCCATTCACAGCGACGAGGAGTTTAATAAACTACTATCCGGATTGAATACAGCACATTATGGTGTCATGCTGGCCATATAAACTGAAAATAGAAATTAATTTTTTAGGCGTATCATAACAATCTTCCTTTTCAGGACGACCAATAAAAGAGTTAGTGTTTAAGTGAAATGTTCGTGATTTATCCTGAACAACCAGTGCATATTATCAAAACTAGTACACTTTGGATTGTTTGAGGCATTCAGTGGAGAGTGGTGAATTCGGCAGAGATTTTTCATCAAACCCGAACTGAATTTTATTCATTAAACTGAACCGAATTTCATAAGAAGGGACGGGTCAAGCAAAATAATAAAGATATTTTAATATTAACCAACTATATGTGTAATGATATGTTTAAGTAAGATGATACCATTATTACTATGCACCAACGCGGTCCTAAAGGGTGATCGGTCAAAATTTGGTCAAGGGAAAACGCGTGTAAATCGGTGAAATCGTTTATTTAAAAAATCAAATTAAATTTCTTTTTCAAGTTCAATTATTATAAAATTCAGGAAAAATATTCAGTTAGGCTTCTGCTTTTCCAAATCCGAATTGCCGGGCCTTACGCTTGACCCCTGCCATCAGATTTTGTACAGCCACCTTGTCCACCTTCTTCGCCGCAGAAAGCCAGTTTGCCTTGAACTGCTGCTCGTCCTTAGCAGTTTTTTTGGTCTTCTTTAGGTTCCGCTTGACAATAGCCCAGTATTTCTCAATTGGGCGGAGCTCTGGCGTGTTGGGAGGGTTCTTGTCCTTGGGAACCACCTGCACGTTGTTGGCGGCGTACCACTCCATGGCCTTTTTACCGTAATGGCAAGATGCCAAATCCGGCCAAAACAGTACGGAACAACCGTGTTTCTTCAGGAAAGGCAGCAGACGTTTATTCAAACACTCTTTCACGTAAATTTCTTGGTTGACAGTCCCGGAAGCTATGAAAATGCTGCTTTTCAAGCCACAGGTACAGATGGCTTGCCAAACCAGATATTTCTTTGCGAACTTTGACAGTTTCGTGTGCTTGAAAATATCTGCTACCTTTCCTCTTCCTTTTGCCGTATAAAACTCCTGTCCCGGAAGCTGCTTGTAGTCGGCTTTGACGTAGGTTTCGTCGTCCATTACCACGCAGTCAAACTTCGTCAGCATCGTCGTGTACAGCCTCCGGGATCGCGCTTTGGCCGTCGTATTTTGTTTATCATCGCGATTTGGAGTCACTACCTTCTTGTAAGTCGATAGTCCGGCTCGTTTTTTGGCTCGATGCACGGTTGTAGACGATACACCCAGCTTATTTGCGGCATCTCGGAGAGATAGGTTAGGGTTTCGCTTGAAACTACCGGCAACTCTCTTTGTCGTCTCAGCGGCTTCCGGTTTTCGATTTCCCCCCGATCCAGACTTCCTGGCTGTCGACAAACGTTCCCCAAACACTTTAATTACATTTGTAACGGTTGATTTGGCAACTTTTAGCGATTTTGCCAACTTTGCGTGCGAGTAGCTCGGATTTTCGCGATGTGCGAGCAAAATTTTGATACGCTGCTCTTCTTGCTTGGACGGCATTTTGACAACTGAAGAGTGAATTCCAAAATCAAAATAGGAGCAACATTCTACACACACACACCTTCAAAATGAGGGGTGTTCAGGTTTTTTAAATGCAAAATTGAAAGAAATACGTCAAGTTGATATTGACCAAATTTTGACCGTATCGCCCTTTAGGTGATCCTCGTGGTTATATCTCTGATATACATAACCCACCTCTAATTTTTTATCAGGTGAAAACTTGGGTGAATATTGAAAAAATAACCAAGAGACTACAACAGGAGGATGCACGTTTAGTTGAAATGCTCTGTAAGTATTTGATACTAATTTTGTAATTATATTTGCAGGCATCCTGCGCTATAGTCTGTTTTTAGTGCCATGAGGACGTTGCAGGTTATGTCTCTGGCTTGCAATTTGAAAATAGGAAAATGTATGAGGATTTTTTGCATCAATAAACAATTTAACTGACAAAACTGGTTTTATTACTATGAAATTCGAAGCTAGATTCGAAGCAATTTCAACCAAAATTCCAGCACAGTTAAAAAGAACCGAATTCCGTTATTGCAACAGAAAAGTCCGTTTGTTTGACAGCGTTCGGTAATATTTGAGTAAACCAATGTTCGGTTATTGCTGATTGGATTTATTTTGGAGTTTTTCGGTATATTTTACAGATTGTGAGAAAGTAAAAATTTAACGAGAACTCGGTTGTTCCATATTGAACCGAACAGACTACCGAGCGTTTAGCAGAAAAAAGTTCGGTTGAAATTCAACCGAGTTCGGTATTATTTTCTAAGTGTGTGTGTGTGTCGATCTGCCAAATTTGGAAGACGTCTGCATAGCTCAATGCAGTTTTGACAGTTCAGGGAGCTTGTTTACGTGGACATAGAATATTTTCGGTAAGATCGGTTAGAGATTTTGTGCTCAGAATTTATTACGATTGAAGTAAACTTGCCGGAAAGCAGACACCAGTGCTTGTTGTTGTTGTTTGTCTTTATTTGAGAGACTTTCAGCCGTTCACCAGTGTTTATATTAACATCATTTTGTGAATCTTATCGTACAAAATCCAGAAAAAGCCAATGAAAAAATGTATTTGAGCGGTTCAAATTCTAACACCTTGTAAACGAGCTCCCTGAACTGTCAAAAAAGTGAGGTTAATACATTCTGTGCAATGATCTATTGAGTTATATCAAATTGTTATAATCCGTCCACTACATCACTAAACATTGCGATTGGTTGAGCGGATTGTAGATAATGAAATCATTCGGTATAGGACCCAGTCTCCCCCGGTTGGTGCAAAACCGATGAGCTTGGACATCAATAGAAGCATAAAGTTGCCAGGAGGCACGAAATACTTCCAGGGACGCTAATTTCACGAAATCCTTCAATCGTAGAATTTAGTATATGGTTTAGATTGCTCTTTAGGACGTTCAACTTGTTTGTTGCAAATATTAGTTACAGTAGTAAAATAGTATGTAGAATGTAGTTGAACAAATTGCAAGTTTACGAGAAACAGAGAGTCGAGCATCGGCTGTGAATGGTTGTGTCGATGATTTGTTGCGCGCTGTTTTGTTGGCGTAACGCGTTGTCTTTTGTTTTAGTTAGCTGTTTAGTTAGTTCGGTGGCGCGAGTGATCGAGTAAGCACAGAGAAGAGAGCACGAAAGTTTTTCCCGGTGAGATGTGGTGTTCCGCCAGGTGTGATGGGCCAGTGGTGGGGATCATAATTAACAGTGATCTATATTATTCGATCGCCTTTTCTATACAGGCGAAAAACGTAGTTCTCATTAATAATTATCATATTAAGTATTATTCTAAAAACAATCTGGTTATTCAACCAATGTTCCGAAAATCTGACTAAAGGGTGTTCCGATCAAAATTTGGTCAAACAGTTATGTGTGTGAGTCGATCAAAGTTTTTATTAATAAGTCAAATTATTTTTCTTTTTCAAGTTCAGTTAATACAGAATACAGGAGAAATATTTAGCTAAGCTTCGTTCTTGCCGAATGAGAATTGCCGGGTCTTTCGTTTAACAACTGCCATAAGATTTGGACAGCCTCCTTGTCCACTTTATCCGCCGCAGAACGCCAGTTTGCCTTGAACACTTTCTCGCTCACAACTGTTTTTTTGAGTCTTCTTAAGGTTCCGCTTGACGATGGCCCAATATTGTTCGATTGGGCGGAGCTCAGGCGTGTTGGAAGGGTTCTTGTCCTTGGGCCCCACTTGAACGGATTTGGCAGCATACTACTCCATGGCCTTTTTTTCCGTAATGACAAGATGCAAAATCCGGCCATAATAGAACGGAACAATTGCGTCGCTTCAGGAAAGGCAGTAGACGTTTTTGTAGGCACTCGCTCAGATAAATTTCCTGGTTGACGGTTCCGGTCGCAATGTAAACGTTGCTCTACAAGTCACAGGTACAGATGGCTTGCCACACCAGATATTTCTTCGCGAACTTTGACAGTATAATGTGCTTGCAAATATCTGCCACCTTTCCCGGTCCGGTTGCCGTATAAAATTCCTGTTCAGGAAGGTGTTTAATGTCTGCCTTGACGTAAGTTTCATCGTCCTGTACCACGCAATCAAACTTCGTCAGCATCGTCGTGTACAACTTTCGCGATCGTGCTTTGGCCGACGTGTTTTGTTTATCGTCGCGATTTGGAGTCACCACTTTCTTGTAAGTCGACAGTCCAGCTCGTTTTTAGCTCTATCCACGGTTGAAGGCGCCACTCCCAGCTTCTTTGCGACATCTCGGACAGAGAGGTTGGGGTTCCGCTCGAAACAGCGGGCAACTCTTTTTGTCGTCGCTGTGGCCTCCGGCTTTCGATTTCCCCCCGATCCAGCTTTCCTGGCTGTCGACAAACGTTCACCGAACACTTTTAATACGTTGGTAACAGTTGATTTAGCCACATTCAACAGTTTCGTCAACTTGGCGTGAGAGTAGTTTGGATTTTCGCCATGCACGTGCAAAATTTTGATGCGTAGTTTCTCTTCCTTCGACGACATTTTGATAACTGAAGTGCTAATCTCAAAATCAAAATAGAGGCATGATGCTACACGCACACATCTTCAAAATGAGGGGGTGTGCAAATTTTTTTAATGCACGATGAAAGGAAATGCGTCAAGTTTAAGTCGACCAAATTTTGATCGAAACACCCTTTATTCTTTCCAGAACATGCTTCGAACAGCTCCAGGGAACTTCGGAGAACAAGTCTACAGTATTTTCAAAGGAAAATTCCGCAAAAGGTATTTCCAGAGTTGAACGTTCGGTAAAAAAATTTTCGTTTTAACGTGTTTTTTTTTTACAAGATCGTCACCAATAATGCGAGGTTTCGGAGTCAGCACAGCAAAAACTTTCAGTGCATAGGCCGTGCCTTCCTGCTTGGATGGAAAATCCAGGGACTCATCCTCAGGTCTATACACCTATGGGCTTTCCAGTTGCAGCTCGTGCGATACTCTAGACTCACATGGGTGGTCGTATCCGGGCCATCCACTGGGTAGGCGCAGGGGTCCGTCAAGTTTTTGGTACATTAATTCATTCTTATGCCTGAATGAAGTACTATTACTTAAAAAGTTTTGAGAAGACCCATGTGTAAAACAACTAGCCTGTAGTAATTTGTATCGCACTCAATTGGCCATAGTAATATAAAACTCTATATCGAATTCTTTAAAATATTATAAACTTTTGAGAATGGGACCGATTAACTTATCCACATTTCTACCATTTGGATTTTGAGTTTTTGGTAAGATTTCATAAACCCATCTTATTAAATATCCGATTGGTGGCGCATCATAGCATTCGTAACCGATATTGATTCTATTGATACTCCTACGCTCATTTGTTTGGTACCAACCGGGGGAGACTTGGTCCTATACCCAACGCTTTCCTTATCTCCAATCCATTCAACTATTCGCAATATTTTGTGATATAGTGGGCGGAATATTACAATTTGAAATAATTCAAAGCAGTCGGTTTACCAAAACATGGCAGATCGACAGATAATCGGTGGGAATGCTAGGAAGCGGACAGGAAGATTTAATGAGCAAACTCCCCCTTTTATTTCTCGAATGGATCTTCACAAAACAAAAAGAAAGTTTTCTTCTACAAATGGATCGCAAATTTATTTAACATATGTTACATTTCGATTAATTATAGAGTCACAAAATGTTGAGATTGTGTTCAAATTTCAACTTCCCATCTTTTCTACACTTATATTCAAACCTGCACTACCGGAGGATTCGCTTGTTGGAATGCCTTGTGGATCCACATTGGCCTATGTGAGGAACGAAAAAAACGGGATTTAGCATGTTTTTTGTTTAATTTTTTTTTAATTCGTGAATTTTACGATTCCATTCTTATCTAACGTTTAGTTAAACTAATAACGTTGAGGCCAAAGCAGTTCTCTTCCCTAAACACTGAAGCCGGAGAAAAATTCACGTCACACATAGATGGATCGGAAAACAGCTAAGAATTCACCATTCCACCACCGTATCCCGTGTGATCAAGACATTCAAGTAGCTTCATACGAGCAAGCAGAAGGATGGTAGCGGCAGGAAACGCAAGCCGAGCAAGATGCACAGCAATAGCATGGTAAACTCCATGTCAGGCATTTGATAGAATAGATGGCATGATCCTTAAGAGGTAGCTCGCCAGACGTACACACGTACGACGTACGTTGTGATTTGATTCAAAGGGATATATGAGATGATGTGCAAAGGATTCGATTTGTCATATACTTTTGTATTGTGCAGCGTCGTCATTTCAAGGTTATTTGATATGTGAGTCGCTGTTCGGTTCTTTCAGAATCATGAAGTTCTTTCAGCGTTGTAAAATGTTTCATCAATCCTTTCGTATCATTCTATTGTCTAGTTGTTGTATATTGTGAATTTACTCGAAAGCCTGATTTTATCGGTTGCTTAAAGAATGTGCACACCAAAAAGTAGTCGTCGGAAATGCCCTAATGTAGTCTTCTCCGTGTACTCTTTGCTAATCCGATCACTACTACATGAATATTAATGTATGTGTGCTATGATGAAGACGTCGTTTGGCTACAGTAACCTTTATTCAGTAAAATGGCGTCGAATCAAGAACGCGTGCGCGAAGCAATTTTGCACAAAAGAGTGGAAAATCCAGATATGTCGCACGGCGATATTGCCAAGTCATTAAAAATCGCAAAATCGACGGTTACTAAGGTGCTAAAAAACTTTCAGCAGCGGTTAACTTTAAAGAGAAAGGTCAGTTCCGGAGGTAACCATGATTCTCGTTTCGTCGCGGAGAGGAAGAAATTGATTAAAGAATTTAAGAAGAAACCGAATATCTCCGTTCGTGATGTGGCGAAAAAAGTGAAAATGTCTCCATCGTTCGTCCAGAAAGTGAAGAAAAGTGCAGGCTTGAAATCATTCAAAGTAGGTGTTGCTCCAAATCGTAACGACAGCCAGAACAAGAGCGCAATATCTCGATCGAGAAAATTCTATGACACTATGCTGAAGGAATACGACTGCATAATATTGGACGACGAAACATATTGCAAAGCTGACTTTAAGCAGATACCGGGACTACAGTTTTATACCTCGTTGCAAAGAGGAAATGTTGTTGATCGTTTTAAGCAAAAAAAATTGTCGAAGTTCCCAAAAAAATACCTCGTATGGCAGGCAATATGTGGATGCGGTCTCAGAGGCGACATCTTCATCACGACTGGTACTCTAAATGGACAAATTTACGTAAAAGAGTGTCTGAATAAACGACTATTGCCGTTCATTCGGGAACACAACGGTTCGGTGCTGTTCTGGCCTGACCTGGCATCTTGCCACTATGGAAAACTGGCTAAGGATTGGTACATTGCTAATGGTGTAAATATTGTCCCAAATTATTGCAATCCGCCAAATTCGCCAGAACTCCGTCCGATCGAAAAGTATTGGGCTCTGGTCAAGAGGAATCTTCTAAAAACGAATAGCGTAGCAATTGATGAGAAAAGCTTCAGGCGTAACTGGAGAAAGTGCAAAATTGGTGAGGATGAATGTGAAAAATGAGTTTGGGTATAAGGTTAAATTGCTTTTTGTTATTTTTTTATTTTTTTTTTTTGTTGTTTTATATATGTTTTTTTTTTTTTTTTATTTTTTTTTTTTTTTTTTTTTGTGTTTTATGTATACACCCAAAAGTTGAAAAGGTGGCAAAAAATGCAATTGCAGTTTTTGCAATCGTATCTTGAGAAATCCACATGGTTCAGAGAAGGCAGTTTTGCCCATCTTGATCCACAAAGCGTTTTATGGTACAAACGAAGCCATGCAAATTGTATGCAACCGGCTGGCAGAAACAAATAGATCGAAACAAATTTCGCCGTCCCGTTTAGTGCCTCGACAGTCCAAGCAACCGTTGGGTCATTGTTCAATCATCACCATTTTTCAAGGCAAATTGCTGTGTTGCATTTTTGCCCACAACCAATGTTGCATTTTTTCTCCAAGTTACGATCCACAGCGAGAAATGAAACAAAATCATGCGAAATTGCATTACAATCTTGCTTTTTTATTTTGGGTGTAGCTTTAAAGTAGCTCAAATATGGGGATACGAAAATGATATACTAGGTTTTCACCTCAAGAAACTATATTCTTTAACATGTTAGCCAAATAAGTATAATTTTAAATGCGTTATTCAATGTTTTCTTAAGCACTAGCTTAACCCGAGTGCGAGCGTTGCTACGCATTCAACACAATGAATGAAAATGTAATAGAACTGGCGCGTTTATGTTGTTTTTTTTCGGAATGATTTTTGTTAAAATATTTGCCATTGCTAATGTGTAACTTCGATTATAGAGTTTTAACCTAAGCATAAACTTAAATTAACTTCTTGTGCATAATGTAGCACTGAGAGTAGCTCAAGCATCCCCTTCTAGCCTAAGAAGGGGTTCAAACTTCTATCAGAACATGCTTCTTTCCCGAGAATACACATTTTGTGTTTTAGTTGCCTGAATAATTCTCATGTTTGATTTGCATTTGTGTTTCATTTGTATGAGAGCCTCCTTCGCCTTCCAGAGGAATCCATTAATCCATTTTAACACAAGCGTCGAAGAGTTGTTCAGAAGTTTGTCCGAAGAGCCACAAGAATGCCGTGATAAAGATATTCGACGTTATCGTGAACATCGAGCTCGTAAGATTTCAAGGTTGGTTAAAAAATAAAATTTTCTGAAGAAAGACTAACAAACTAGTACGTTTTACTTTTTAACAGGATGGCTACAAATACGGACAGATGTGAGTTTGTACGATTGATACATTTGTCAACAGTGAATTAAAATGTATTCTATAACGCCCATTTGTCAAATAGATAATTCTATTACACTTCTCAGCATATATTTTTTTTTCTTCTACTAAACTATTTTGTATTAAGAATTAATCAGGTACCCTTCAGTACCCAACGCTGAAAATTTCAGGAACACTGGTTCATAAGATAATCTTTCAAATACAATCTGTTTTAGACCCCGCCCACCCTTTTTGAGGCGGTTGATTATGACGTCACACAGACACTTGAATTACCATATATCAAAATGTAGTCACCAGAGAGCATTGGTGTGTTCAGCAATATGTGTATTTTAATAATTCCTACAATTTCTTAGAACATATTGAAATCGTAAAATTTGAACAAAGTACTAATTATCTCAAAAAACCGATTTTAAGGTAGTGCTGAAAGAAAACCATTTATAACTTAGAGTCTTAAGCAACTTTTCTCAAAATTAAAAATGTTTTTGGCCGTCTTTTTTCAGAATTGTGCCTATGTGAGCCGTATCGAGCCACCATAGAAACATTTCTTGCCTCCGAAAACCCCAACATGCGCAATTAGGTTCCATTTTTCTTGATTGGTTCTCGAGTTATACAGAAATATGTGTTCCATTTCTCGGGGTTCTCGAACCATAATAAAACCTTCCCCAGCTACAAAAAACCCTGCATACATATTTTCACGCCGATCGGTTCAATTTTTTTTCATTAGTATGAGAGCCCTTCTTCCAGAGAGAGAACCACCATAGAAAAAAAAAATCTTGCCACCGAAAACCCCCACATGCCGAGTTCGGTTCCATTTGCATGAATACTTCTCGAGTTATAGGCAAAATAAAGTGCTCGAGATAGGCAAAATAAAGTGCCCACCTCTTCGTTTTTTCAATTTCTCTCATTTACTTGGTTCAAATTAAAGTAAACACACTGTATTTTTTTTATTCTTATTTTTTATATTCTTTTTAAGTTTCACTTATGGAATACTGAAAAAAAAGGAGTTTTACTTAAAGAAAAAAAAAATTTGGGTTGAAAAAAAAACAGTGACAAAATAAAAATTCAAAAATCGATATGTTTTCGATAAGTTTCCATTGGAAGACCCCTCGATTGTTTATGTTTTGATATTTTGACATGTTTTGAAGCAAACGGCTCAACCTAGTGCATTTGTATACGTGATCGCATTTGATTCAATTGAAAAAATGGAGAACTCAGTGCTTTCGAAAGCAATTCCCTTGTGTATCCGAAAATTGGTCGTTCGTGATGTGCAAAACGGTGAATCGCACCGGGCTGTCGCTAAGTATCAGTAAGGCAGCGGTTGGCAAAATTCTTCTGAAGCTTAAAACGTTTGGATCAGTGGTGGATCGCCCTGGCAGAGGCAGGAAGCGGAAAACGGATGCGAGAACGGACACCAAGATCATGCGCGAAGTCAAGAAGAACCCGAAGGTAACTGTCCGCGAGATCCAGGAAAACCTTCAGTTATCAGTTTCCGGTCGAACTGTTCGTCGCCGTCTCGTAGCACAGGGGTTGAATAGCAAACTTGCCCGGAAGCGCCCATTTATCAGCAAGGTAAACAAAGCCAAACGGCTTAAGTTTGCTAAGGAGCATGCTGATAAGCCCCTAGAGTTCTGGAAAACGGTTCTCTGGACGGACGAATCAAAATTCGAGCTGTTTAACCGAAAGCGTGTTTGTGTTCGTTCGTGTTTGGTGCAGATCGGGAGAGGAGCTTCAGGAGCGCCACATCCAAGGCACGATGAAGCATGGAGGAGGAAATGTGATGGTCTGGGGGCGTTTTTCGTGGGGTGGAGTGGGAAGCATTGTGAAAATCGACGGGATAATGACGGCAGATTCTTACATCAACATCCTGCGAGAAAATCTGGAGGTTTCGCTGATCCAGACGGGCCTTGAAGAGAAGTTCGTATTCCAGCAGGACAACGACCCGAAGCATACTGCCAAGAAGACCAAGTCTTTCTTCCGGTCTTGTCGGATCAAACCGCTGGAATGGCCTCCACAAAGCCCGGACCTCAATCCCATCGAGAATTTGTGGGCGATTCTCGATGCCAGGGTTGACAAAACTGGTGTTACCAATAAAAATAACTATTTTGAAGCCCTGGAGCGCGCCTGGGAAGAGCTAGATCCACAGCACCTAAAGAACCTGGTCGAGAGCATGTCGAAGTGCCTGCAGGAGGTCCTGAAGGACAAAGGAGGACACATCAATTATTGAAATGCTTTTATTTTACTTTAATTTATGTTTTCTGTAGCCTAAATGAAGCGGGCACTTTATTTTGTCACTGTTTTTTTTTCAACACAAATTGTTTTTTTTTTTTTTTCTTTAAGTAAACTCCTTTTTTTTCAGTATTCCATAAGTGAAACTTAAAAAGAATATAAAAAATAAGATAATAAAAAAAATACAGTGTGTTTACTTTAATTTGAACCAAGTAAATGAGAGAAATTGAAAAAACGATGAGGTGGGCACTTTATTTTGCCTATCAGTGTTTGCAGAAATTTGTGTTTCATTTATATGATTGTAATCGATTTTTATTGAAAGCACTCTTCAAAGGCGCGCCCCTTCAACAGTCAAAACCGGATTCATTGCAAAGAAAACAAACAATGACTTCGATACTGATCATGCATCAGAACCCTATTCCTAACCAATACAAACTATAGAACATCAAATAGAAAATAAGAATTCACATAAATGAATACTAACGATGTTTTCCTTAATCCAAGCTCATCCTCGCTGGCGCAATCCAAGTATTGTCACTTTTCACAAGACAAAAAATGTAATAAGGACTAAGATATGTTCCTTTGACTACAAAAAAAACAAATATGTTTCCTAGTTTGAATTGATTCGGACTAGGGTTCGGTGGTTTTCCCCGTAACGCATCACGAAAATGTGATCTACCAGCGTTACGGATCATTTGCTTGATTAGTTCTCGAGTTATGCAGAAATTTGAGTTTCATTTGTATGGGAGCTCCCCCTTCCAGAGGGGGGAAAGGTCACGAACCATCATAAGAACCTTCCCCAGCCCCGAAAACCCCTGCATACTAATTTTCACGCCGATCGGTTCATTAGTTTCTGAGTCTATAAGGGTCAGACAGGCAGACAGACAGACAGAAATTATAAAGTTTAGACTTGAAACTTTGTATATACAATTGCATATATTCTTTCGCAAAAAAAAACCAAAAAAAAATTAATCATGCTTGATCTGATTACGCATATGATGACCCCCCGTACGCAAGATAGAAAAGCAAAACAAACATCACGCAATCACTGCTCCTGCTGATTCGCCATTGCGAAATGTGAATAAAAATTAAAGTTCAAGTGAAAAAGCAATAGACTTCTCTACCGCCCTTAGTATTTATTAGTAAACAGTTTCACGTAAACGATTGTATTTGCTGGTTGAAAATAAAACCTGAACATTTTGGCAGCTGATCTCGTGGTTGAAAACAATAAACAAATCGATCCTATACGTGTAAAGCAGCACGCCAGTATTAGTGACATCTTGCTGCGCGAATTCTATTAGTGCATGACTTCACAGGTAAATATCGGTCAATTCTTCTATCTTTTCTAAATATTGATTGACTTTAGCTTCAGAGAATGCAGGCATTGAACGGAATTCTAGTTCCGGAAACTAAAAGGATGGAGACATGTACCACAGTCCTCGAGTATCTGTATGTGGATTTTGCACAGGGAACATCCATAGGACCGACAACCAAGTTTTAAGGCCGTGTCAAGTGAAATCGATGAGCAGAACCTTTTGGATCCGGACTCTCCAAAATCACCGGCACAAGACGACGGTGGTTCCAGCCCTTTAGAGGAATCATTGTATCGTAGAGGAGCAGCAACGAAGTTTAATGTAACGGAGAACTTGTCGGCGAAAGAATTCAAGCAATAGCAGGGTGGCCACACAATCCTCATTTACAAAATTTCCGCATTTTTCCCTATTTTTGCCTAATTTTCCTGATTGAGAAAATGAATTAAGATATAATTTGGATTATTAGATATTCTTGAAATTTTTGAGGAAATTGTTCATTATGAAATCCTGACTTGTTTCATTTCGGAAAAATGACGGATAGCAGCCGCAAATCGGGATTCTTGCGTATTGCATAACCTGCTATGGTCTCTCATTTTGCAAACCAGAAACAAAAATCGCTCTATATAAGTCATTGACCTTTCAAGTTTAGAAATTAATTTTTTTTTGTTTTTGGTGGTGGTTTTTTTCTTTTTTTTTTTTTTGTTTTTTTTTTTTTTTTTTTTTTTTTTTTTTTTTTTTTTTTGTTTTATTTTTTTTTTTTAACCCTCCACTAACCCCCACACCAAAGAGCTCACACAGAGAGCCCCCTGGTTATGGACACTTACTAACATTACTTAAACAAAACAAAAATAAATAAACGCGGAGATTATAACTACAAAAACAAAATTCAAAGTAAATCCTAGTGGAATTTTATTCCTTTTAAGGGATTCACAAAAATTAAAACATTTAATTTAAATCATGATAACGTTTTTTAATAATTATTTAAAATGCAGGAAAAAAATCTAGCACAAGCCAGAAAAAACCTACGTATGCAAAATTGTGTTGACACATTTAGAAAATATAATCATTTACGTTCCTTAAGATGTGCTGCTTCAGCTTGCTTTTGAAGATAATGTTATTCGTTATTATTTTCAAGTCGTTAGGTAGTGAATTGAATATTAATGGACCGTGTTTTAAGATGCATTTTAGACCCAAGTTCGTAAATGCTCGGTTTCTCAGTAATTCATTTGCATGCCTAGTATTCTGAAAATTAGCTTTAGTTGTAAAAACAATGTTGTGATGGAAGCTAGAATTGTGCAAAGAATTGTGTACAAACATGATTGTTTGATAATCGCGCAAACCTAGGATGGGGATGATTTTGTGCCGAAAATTAGTATAAAGGGAAACTGTCGAAAATAGGGAGATAAATTGAAGATTGCTTTTAAACATCTGTTCTGCAATGTTTGATTTTTTTTAATTTTTGATTTAGCAGCATGACCCCACACGCTGATGAGGTATTGAAGTATGGATTGAATGCACGCGAACTAAAATTGTAGCAATGCTGAGTTGGGTACAAAACAGCGTACTCTTTTCATGAGGCCACATAATGATGAAACTTTACTCGATACGTGCTTCATGTGAGTGTACCATGAAATACAAGAATCTAAGTGCAACCCTAGATATTTAAAAGAGACAACATTCTCAATATGCAAGTTTCCGACACATGGATCAGACTGTAGCGTGATTTTTTTCCTTGATGAATGGAATACCATGTACTTAGTTTTAGTCAAATTCAGAGTAAGGCAATTGCCGTTGAAGTATTCTATGAGCTTTCCTAGATCTAACTCGATATCTTTAATAATAGACTGAAAATAAAAAGAGGGGGGAAAAATGCGGGTCATAAAAAAAGCTTGGGCTGGTTTCCGACAGAGGACCTATGTTACTCCCCTGAGGGACACCAATATCAATCGGACGTAAACTACTACGGACACCATTAATTTCTACGAATTGTTCTGGAACAAATTCGTAGAAATTAATGGTGTCCAAATCTACCGGAACATTATCATGACCTCTGCTTTTTTTAACGTCAAGCTGGGTTTTTGTTATGTTAACTTCGGCCTCACTGGTGGGTGTTAGAAAAAAAAATTGGTTTGTTTATTTATTTAATTTAAAAAATCAAAATTGTTCTTTGGAGTTTAATTGTAAGGTTTCTATTCTTTCCTAGAAAAAGAAAAAGTCAATATAACATATATGTTAGATTGTGACTAAGTCGGTCGCCTTGCTATGTGTTTTTTTTTTTTTCTTTTCATTATTTTGAGTGCTATTATTTTTTTGCTTTTTCTTCATGTGGTGGTGTGTAGAGATTTTTTGTTTTATTTCATTTACATTTTGGGTTTTTTTTGTTTTTGTGGTATTATAAACGCATTTCACCAACATGCCAATCATTAGGATTGCTTTTAAATTTTCTAAGGTAATTATTTTTTATTTGTATCAACATCCAGAGGCTATAGGTCATCCAAGGGCAATGCTCACATTTTACCATAACAATTTTGGTGAAAGACCTGGTACACTAAATAACCAGATTATTATAGGTTCCAATGAGTGCTAGCTTCAACATCATCCGAAATTTGAAAATCAGTTAAAAAGACAGAAAATTGATTTTGAAGTTTGACACGATCGACCACATTAATTTTGAGCTCTTGTTGCTTTCTTCCATCACTCAGCGTGAGAGATGAAATAACAGGAAGATGGTCGCTAATATCGCTGAAGATAGTGATCTAAAATATTATTACTTGCTGAACGAGTTGGATACGTATTCGTACATACATAACCGTACGATTCCAATAAGTTTTTGTATCTAACTACTACATTATTATTTTGCAAATTAATTGGGACATTCACATCTCCAACAATGAAATACGGTTTAGATGGAGATGGAGATGATAGCCATCCTTCTAAAATATTCTGAAGATCGTTGAAATCAAATGATGGTGGACGATAAACCCCAATTAAGTGATACAGTTTCGCCTGGTATTTAACTTCAAGATGAACGTAATGCAAGCCATTGATTGTTTGACTACCTATCAATTTATTTTCTAATGAACTTCGTATAAACACAGCAAAACCATCTGAAGAGCTATCACGACATGAGAAATAAGCACGATAGCCTGGAATACTGTAAACTCTGCTATTATCTTTCTTCAACCAAGTTTCACCGACAACAATAACATCAACATTCACTTTACATTCATTAACAAAATAAATCGCCTCCTTAAATTTTTCCACCATGGTGTTGCTTTATAGCTGCACTATTACCGAGTAAGCTAAGGGAGAACTTATGATGTTTACCAACGAGTAGAATTGAACCTTTTCAAGAACTGGTTTATACTAAGAGGTGAAAAAATTAGTTTGTTCTTCGCGATTTCTTTAAGTAAAAGAAACAACCATGCTTCGTCCAATTTTAAGGTTTATTTTAAGGTAGTCCGAATATAACTTTACATTGAAATAAAAATAAAGTCCAGAAATGAGAGACTTGAAGGTCGACCAGCAGAACGCCGCGCCACTGTAGTCCCTAATTGGCGGGAAAAGTGCAGCTCGTAATTCTTGTCTGAAACAAAACAAAAAACCAAAAAGATGTTCAATTTTCATAGGTTTATTCCGTAGTTGAACTAAGAGAATTCGGAAACAATCGTAAAAACAAACTCGTTTCTTGTTTTGGTTTAAATGTTGAACACGAAAAAAAAAAACCGAAGATTTTGTTTAATTTCACTATAAGTGTATAGGACAGTCACAGTAGCTTGTCAGGAAAGTTTATTTGTTTACATCATGTCTTCACCGGAGCAAGCGCGTCGCGATTCGATTCTACATGCGCAAAACGAAATCTTCGGTTTATCTACTCGAGAGTAAGCAAAACTTTTGTTTTTTTTTGTTTTTGTTTTTTAAATCACGGTGTGTGGCGTCCTGCAACGGTTGTCGGCTGAAAATGTCAGACCGGCAAAACCAGTGGATCGCAAACACAGAGAACAGACATCCAAGCTGGAGTGACATCCGTGTGTAAATTTCTGTAACAGCCATTTTAAAAATACAACTTGTTTCCGTTAGTTTTGGTGAATCGTATGATGATGGAGCCACCTGCGCTCCTTGAGATTTGATAGTCTATCAATTTTAGTGGTAGGTGAAACCTTGACTATGCGGCGTTGATTTTCCAACGGTTTGCTTTTTAAAATTTACACATTAAATTGGGGGAAAAATCTTCGAGCCTGGATGTCTGTTCTCTGTGTCGTAAACACATGCAAATGTTCCGCAAGTGTAAGTCCAAAACGAGAAGAAGAGACGTGGATTAAGACATTTTGAGGGCCCAGATTTTGCTGGACCGAAAGGCAAAGCAGAATTTGAAGACTAAGAAGCGCTCGAGGAGACTGTAGGAAAAGTTTGCCTTAAATCCAACAAGATTTGCAGTCCGGTTTTTTTCGTGTTCAATCTTCAAACATTTTTTTTAATTTTCAATTTAACTAACATTCTTCTACCAGATGCTGCTTTTATTTCACGAGAGTGATTTTAGATTCAAGAGAAATCGACATTTAAAGTCATTGTTTACAAATGGCTTTTAGGCCCTCAACATGAATTACTCGAGAAACCTACTTTTTCTACTCTCGGTAATGGCTGCTTGCATGGGTTTTAAGATGTATCAGTCACGGTTGTTTTTAAGGCTAAGAAGCCAACACGCACACAATTTCAGGAGCACACTCATCACATGGTGAGCTCCGTTTTCGTTATGCTGGTTGCATATCTAACAGGCAATTTCGCAACGTTAATTTGATTTATAGATGGCATTTACTTTGCAATGATGCGCTACAAGGTGTTATAGAACGTGCGGGCCTGAACGCGCGGAGCACGATTTTCAATTAATCCAGTCAACAATCATGGGAAAAATCGGTTCACTTTGCACTCATTTCTCACTCTTATACACAACGTGTGGGAGGGGGGGGCGGGGCGTGTGGGTTTTTCCCATTCTGTTTTTTTTTATTTTTTTTTTTTTTTATTTGTAGAAAAAAAAAATAGGGAAAAATGGCAGGTGCTGGTATACTGAATGAATGGAAGTGGAGGTGTGTGAGTGATTTTTTTTTTTTGTATTTTTAACTTTTTTATTCTGTTTGGTTTGGGTGGGGCGGGTTGATTTTTTTACATTTTTTTTTTTTTTTAATTATCTTATAAAAATTTTAACTTTTAAAATAATATTTTAGTATAAAACAATAAAAAAAAAAAACATTTTGTTTGCTGTTTTTTTTCTTCTGTGTGTTTGTTTTATTTGATTAATTTTTTTGCAGGGACCTGACGAGCTGTCATTTTTTTGTAGCTAACATCTCTTACAACCAAACGTCAAAAGATTCATTGTATGTAAACAATGCTGGCATTCGTACCCGTAGTAACAAACGTCAGATGGGCCTTATTTAAATAAGGCCCGCGATATGTTGCATATTGTCAAACGTTAGCAAGAAGGATAGGGTTGCCAGGTCCCTGGTTCAGTGGCAACGCATTCATTCAGGTATAACCAGGGACCTGGCGGACAGCGATTTTCCTGTAGCCAACATCTCTTACAACCAAACGTCAAAAGATGCATTGTTTGTAAACAATGCTTGCTTTGCTACCCGTAGTAACAAACGTCAGATGGGCCTTATTCAAATAAGGCCCGTGATATGTTGCATACTGTCAAACGCTAGTAAATAGGATAGGGATGCCAGGTCCCTGGGTATAACGTAAATAGCGACGGACGATGAAGTATGTGCTGCCAGGCACCGAGCGCGATAGAGCTCGGAAAGGGGGGGTGTGAATTTGGGGGGGAATGAATTTAGGGGGGGGAAGGGGGTTTTCAAACCCGGGTGGATCATGCACGAATATGGATTTCCGGAAAAACTGACGCGGTTGATCAAAGCAACGATGGATCGAGTGATGTGTGTCGTCCGAGTATCAGGGACGCTCTCGAGTCCCTTCGAATCTCGGAGAGGGTTACGGCAAGGTGATGGATTGTCGTGTTTGTTGTTTAACATTGCATTGGAGGGTGTGATTCGAAGAGCTGGGATAGACACGAGTGGCACGATCTTCAGGAAGTCTGTCCAACTATTTGGCTCCGCCGACGACGTTGATATCGTAGCACGTAACTTTGAGACGATGGCGGAAACGTACATCAGACATATGGCCTAAACACAATGATAGCGGCAACGGAAAACGGCAAAGCCCGATCAGAGTAAGCCTGCTTGTCGGAAAGAAACCAGGCTAAATCCGAGGCTAAATCCAAGCTGATTCTAATTCGACATATCGAAGTCATTTGCAACAATTGTCAAACTTGCGTTTTTCCGTTTCGTTTCCGTTATCATTGTGTTTGGGCGGTTAAGGCTGAAGCTGGTAGGATTGGGCTTGTGATTAATGCGTTAAAAACAAAATACATGAAGGGAAGAGGCTCACGAGAAGAAAATGTTAGCCTCCTAGCACAAGTTCAGATCGACGGTGATGAAATCGAGGTAGTAGACGAACTTGTGTATCTGGGCTCATTGGTGACCACCGATAACGACACCAGCAGAGAAATACAAAGGCGCATTATGGCTGGCAATCGTGCCTACACAGAAAAAAAAATGAAATATACGTATGAAGTAATCTAAACCATCTCTGAAAACTCGTCGACATAATTAATCGTTGAACATATTTTTCAATTCCAAATAATGTAAATAGCAAGTTCATGTGAAACTGTATCACATGTTAAATAATATGCTAGCTTGAATTTATATTTGCAATCGATGACATATAATTATACGACAATGTTTTATTTTTCTAACTCAACGCTTGAAATTTACATGAGCTCAACGCAATTCAGCATCACCGCTCAGCTTGTCATGGCAGAATCAAAAAGCTGTCACCGCCATATTGTGTACGTTAAGGTTCGGGAGTGAAAAGTGGAATATTTTTAAGTACGTTTGGAAAATGTTTGTAAAAATTGTATGTGTATGTAATTGTATCGCAGCGGAAGTGTGTTGGATTTCCGGAACCACGTCCGAATTCACCGAAACCTGAGTGTTTACAAGTGCCCGGTCGAAAAATGTGAACTCGTTTTCAAATCACACAGATCTATTAGAAAGCATCTAAAAAAGAGCCATTTGACTGCTCTTTGTGGTCCTTTACGGAAATGTTCTCTGTCTATGTGTAAATTTGAAGGCACGGATATCAAAAAAATAATGAAACATGAATCATATATCTAAAGGCCTACCAGTATGTTGTCCTTTTCCAGTGTTCAAAACAAAGCTTTTTGCAACTTATAATAGACTAAGATTACATAATCTATATTTCCACAAATTCGACCTCACACAGATAAATAAAAACCCAAAAGCTAATGGGATTTTTCGAATCCCAACAAATTAGACCGGTATATTAAAGAAGATTTTAAATTTACAGCGCTTATTTATAAAGTACGAGTAAATTTACAGCTCACATTTTTCTGTGCTGTAAATTTAAGATCACACTTAAATTTCTATTGCATATGACGGAGGTAAATTTGTTACATCTAAGTCATCATAAATTTACATGTTTTGTTCGAACTGTGTACTTTGGACTCCAAAGGACGCTAAGATCGAACAAAGTTCGCCGAACCACAAAGTTGACCATCTACAAGACATTAATTAGACCGGAAGTTCTCTACGGCCACGAAACATGGACATTGCTAGTGGAGGACCAACGCGCCCTTGGAGTCTTTGAACGGAAGGTGCTGCGTACGATCTACGGTGGAGTGCAGATGGAAGACGGAACGTGGAGGAGGCGAATGAACCACGAATTGCACCAGTTGCTGGGAGAACCTCCCATCGTACACATCGCAAAAATCGGTCGACTACGATGGGCTGGGCATGTCGTAAGAATGTCGGACGACAGCCCTGTGAAAATGGTTCCTCGAAAACGAACCGACAGGTACAAGAAGAAGAGGCGCGCAACGAGCAAGGTGGATCGATCAAGTAGAAGGCGACCTGCGGACCCTCCGCAGACAGCGAGGCTGGCGTGGTACAGCCATGGATCGAGTACAATGGAAACAACTTCCGGTGTACAGCAGAGGCCTTAGTCTGATTGGTAAGATCAGTCAAATTCTAACCGTGATGGCAAAAACAGTGAAGCAAGTCCGTTCAGAAGTGTGTGCGTTCAAAGAACGGCACCCCGCCGCGTCGAAAACGGACATCGTGCGGCACTTTGTGGAAGCCGGATACGCCCGTTCCGGAATCTACAACATCTTGGCACTATTAGACAACAATCAGAGCGTCGAAAGAAAGCCCGGTTCCGGACGGCCGACGGCCCGGAGCGACAAGAAGCTCGAAAGGATGCTGAAGAGGAAGACCGAGGGAAAAGTCGCTACAACGAAGAAGGAGCAAGTAAGCTTAAATAATTACCTTCCATGGGAAATTTATCAAAAGCAATTATCTTAGCTTTTTTATCACCACCCGAAAAAAGTCAATTTTTTTAATGCAAACGTTATGAAGCTGTCAAAAAATGCGTACTTTTAAAATTAAAATAATACATACTAACTACCCATTTTTTATTTTCAATGAGAGGCCAAAAGATGGGTATTTTTCTCCCCATTAATGGGTAAAAAATATCTTAGCAATCTCCTGGCTCGCTTTGTTTAGTTGAAAGTGCGCGGTTCGAAAATTAAAAAAAACAATCCAGTCCACGTAAACGCGTATATTATGGAAGAACTGAAGGTTAAATAGCGGATAGCAAAATCTAGACTGAGAGTAACGTTAATAATTCAATAAAATAATATCAAATGCCTTAATTTCATCAGTAGAATCGAACTTTCGAGTATCTGCGCGGAACATTGATTAGTTTAAATCAGTGCATAATGGGTAGTTAGGTTGGTTGATAGACACATCGTTTGAAGTAATCAAGTAATCAAGTAATAATAAGGTATTTGCTGAAAGGTTGTCTCGTTACGAATACACAAATACAAATAAAGGGGTTGGGGTTTTTTTTTGTTGGGGTTTTGCTTTTTTTTTTATATCCAAAAAAAAAAAAAAATTAAAAAAAGGGGGTTTTTAATCCCTTTTCCCAAAAAAAAAAAATTTTGAAAAAGGGGGAAAAAAAAAACCGGATGGGGGATGTATGGCTTTTTTACAAAATGGGGAATTTCATTTTCATTTTTCATTTTGCAGCGTTTGGTGGGGCAATGAGAGCGCAAGTCAATCCAAAGCCGAGGGTTAGGGAGGGGTAATGGCGAACTGGTCTATGCGGACTACTTGAACGCCATGGGCGGTGATAAGGATTAGGTTGGGGTAAGGGGTTTGTAGTGTTTTTTGGATTGAGATGGCCGCGTTGCTACAAAATGATCTGAAATGTTTAATTTGTTTGCGATTTGAAACTAGTAGTGACTGTAATATAACTTTTTCATCTTAAGTAAGATGAATGTTTTTGATAGTTTGACAGTTTTGATTTCGCATATACTTATCTTTGTGTGCTGTCTTTGATTTTTTCGAGAATGCTTCACATGTACTTTTTCTTGAAATAGATATGATCACTTCCTTGTCAAAACCGCATGTAGCCTAGGGCTGAGCAGGTCCTTCGCACTTCAATCGATCCATTTCACAGCCGTTCTCGATCATGAAATCAATAAGAAAATAAGAGCGAAGAGGGTGTTAGTGTTCATAGTATGCAGGGCGTAGGTGAGAGATTATTGGTGATATTTTCACGACGATATTTTCGTTTCTCTGACTAAGAATTCCGAATTCCTAACCTAACAAAACTTGAACAGCATGAACCAGAAGTAATGATGTTTGAATCAAAAAGGATTTAAAAAAAAATACTGGATTAAATTTAGACAACAACATTTTAAATTCTAGCCTAGCTTTGGATCTAGTAACCATCCCCATCCCAAACTTAACAATATTTCAAATCACTGACTAACTAATCTGACACTTGGAAAAGAACAGTTCTATTTCCTATCTAGTTTCTTTTTTTCTATTTATTTATTATCTGGTATGGAGGACACATGCTATAAACTACATGGAAAGGTAACGATAAAATAAGAAGAAAGACTAGCAACCCCCATCCAACCCCAACCACCTCCATCGCCCGTCCCGACAGACACGCGCATCCCGTCCACAATGCGCAGACCCCCCCAGTGCCATGCACTAATACTCGAGAGTCGATATTAGTACACGAGACTGAAGAAGTCCGCACACCGTAGACGAAACACGCGTATCCGTCAAGACAAGCAACAAATGTAGCTGAGATCAAACGGAAACTACCAATTCCTCCTCTAATTTTCCAGTTACAGGTATTCCACTAAAAAGCTCACACTTTCCAGGATTCATACATGGAAAGGTTTATTCTTTTGTTTCCAATGGTGTTCCCTAAGCGGGCCCTCCACGTCCTATCTCCAATATACATGCTTGTCATCGTCAGTCTCAAGTAACACTTTCTATGACTATGTGCTTCATTTCGAACAGTCAGATAATTACCCTGATCAAAACATTCACCCCTTTCGAAAATGTTGCAATTACATTTAGTTATTATACCATGAGCAAACAGGTATTTCGGTTATTCATTCCATAAAAAAAATGGATGAGTAACAACATAAGTTGTCAATAAAATGAAAAGTGTACTTTTAGTCGTTTCCCTTAGATTGATAGTAAGAAGTCTAAGAGTGAATTGCGGCATAGCCCGCTAGTATCACACCTGATGTTAGTGCCTTTATATAAACGTTCTACGACGTGGCAGTGAAATAAATGATAAGAAAATGTGATACTTTCACTACTGGTCAAATTGCATGGACATAAACATGCATGTTTATAGCATGAGATAAGCCCTCTCACCGTCGACAAGGTAACAAATTTGACCTACGAGAGGGTCTTTACTTTAAGCGCTTATTCTTGAGCAGAAATTGAAATGGAATCGAAATTACACTGAAATGGAACCGAAACGGAATCGAAATTAAATTGAAATGGATGCAAAACGGATTCGAAACGGAACCGGAATAGAACCGAAATGGAATTGTAATGGAATTGAAATGGAATCGAAACGAAACCAAAGCGGACCCGAAATAGAACCGAAATGGAGACGAAACGGAATCGAAACGAAACCGATATGGAGCTGAACCAGAAGTGAAATGGAACTACTGTGATTAACACCCCTCTTCTATAGTAAGTCAAACACTAGACCCTCACTGAGCGGACCCTCCGCAGTGTTGTTAAAATAAACTACTTGGAAAGGTTAAATCTACTATCTCAGTCGAGTATTAGTACACGACACTGAAGAAGTCTGCACATTGTAGACGAAATACGCGTATCTGTCAAGATAAGCAATAAAGGTAGTTGGAATTAAATGGAAATTACTAATCATTCTTCTTATTTTCTAGTTACTACTCGTGTTTCCTAAGCGGGCCCTCCGCGTCCTATCTCTAATAAATATGCTTGTCATCGTCAGTATAAAGTAACACTTTTCTGTGGCTTTGTGCTTCATTTCGAACAGTCAGATATTTACCATGATCAACATTCACCCTTTTCGAAAATTTTGCAATTACTTTCACTTATTACACCATGGGCAAACCAGGTATTTTGGTTATTAATTCCATGAAACAAATGGATAAACCACAACATAAGTTGCCACGAAAATGAAAAGTGTACTTTTAGTCGTTTCCCTTTGATTGAAAGTAAAAAGTCTAAGAGTGAATTGCGGCCAGTATCACACCTGATGTTAGTGCCTTTATATAAACGTTCTACGACGTGGCAGTGAAATAAATGTGCAAATTCTTGGTCTCACATGCATGTTTATAGCATGAGATAAGCCCTCTCACCATCGACAAGGTGACAAATTTGACCCACGAGAGGGTATCCACTAATGGGTAAAATCGTTTTACCCATTTAAGGAGTTAACCCACTTAAGTTCGAAATGGACCCGCGGCGGACTTAAAAATATGGATCAAAACGATCATAACTTTGGCATGGGGTATCGAATGGAATAGCACCAGAGACGCTTTACTACGCAAACTAAAAGGTGAAACCCACCGCTGGTCTGACAACAAAAACTGGAAGGACCAGAGGGTGCTCTCCAGACTACGCTGCGGCTACACCAGATTCTCACATGATCTCGGATCCCGTGATGGATTCCACAAACAATGTGTAGTATGCTCAACCAAGATGTCGGTTGAACATCTCGCATTTCAAGACCTCCGAGACCAATATGGTATCGGTATTAGCATCAGAGACGCGCTATCTAACAATCCCGAGAGGGAAAAAAGATTACTCGAGTACCTTAAACACACCGGCTACTTCCAATGTACATAGATCAACGCAACGAACCATGACATAACAGAGGATGATGGACGGCATCCGACAAATACCAACCCCAAATGGAACTGACAACGGACGAACAACAAAAACTCCGCGACATGAAATCCTGAAACTATGATTAAAAACTCTGTAACCTGTTTCTCTCGGTTCCCCTGTGGAGCCATTCCTCTGCTAAAGAGACGAACCAGCTCCGGGCTGAAAGTCTCTATAATGAAGCAACAAAAAACACATCGAAATGGGGGATATTTTACCCATTAATGAGTACTGGCCGGTTTCAGTGTAGTGCAGAGTGGGACAAAGCAGAAAACACATGAAGAGGCCTGAGAAGACGTCAACTTGCTTTGGAAAACTTGGCATCTAAAGTAAAAGCAAAAGTCGCCGCATATGCTCTAATTGTGCACTGTACTTGCGACAAAAGTGAATGCAGATCGTCACCGCAAAAGCATCCACAAGGCAGATATTTCGTCTAAGAAAATAAGGCCACTCAAGATTCTGCGGCAACGCCAGGAAGAAATTCTTTCTGAGGTCGACGTGAACGGAGCTACGGAGGTTCCATCATGGATAGAATCACGTTTCGTCGAAATCATTGGACCTGGCATCCAAGAAACAATCCCACCAGAACTTCCGCTGATGGACTTTAATAACTGGTACAAGCAGCCATGGTTTGATACGGTTATCTTTCGCATTAACATAATTGATTGTTTTTTTTTTGCAATTTTTATGAAATAAAATAACAATGAATACCTAACTGATTGTTTGAGTTTTATTTCATAATTCGAACATTATCCACAAATTTAAAAAAATGAATTTGATAAGGGCCGGTTCATAAACCACGTAGACTTATTTTTGAAAATCTCAGACCCCCTCCCCCTCCCCCCTCGTACACTTTTTTCCATACAATTTTTTGAAATTTTGTATGGAGCGTAGACTTTGGTCAAACCCCCCCCCCCCCTCCCCCCAAAAAAAGTCTACGTGGTTTATGAATAGCCCCTAAAGTATACGTAGACTTTAAGGGGGGGTTGATGGAAAAAGTCTACCAAAGTCTACGAGGGCCCCCCCCCGCCTCGTTTCTTTGTTGTAGATAGGGTGAAAGTTTCAAATTTCGGTCTACGTGGTTTATGAACAACCCCTTATGGAAAAACAGCTAGTCGAGAAAAATGCTGTAGTAAATTAATTTCGGTGTAAGCTGTTATAGGTGGGACAACCTAATTTTGGTATTTAAACGATATTTTCGGAACAAAACATGGTACGTTCAGTGCACTGTGCAAAATATAGGTGATGAACAATAGATTCCAACGGAGAACTCTTCTTCCATAACAATCCATAAGGGACAGTTATGCTTTTATGGGCAGTATATTTGTTCGCCAAAATCAGTAGGTACAACGCAACCCTAAAACATTAATAAATCAAGTATAAGATCAAATTTTCCACAGCTTCCCCTATTCAAATGCTTTATCCAAACTTCGGTCCGATCGCTCACTCAAAACAAAAACGACACATTATTACTGTGCGAAATTTCCGGTGTTATTCACCTGAATACAAAATTAATTGAACATTTCTCTGAAAAACTCAGTTAAAACTACGTATCCAGTAAATACACGTGAAAATTCACGTAGGTTTCTTTCCATTGTGACATCACTCCCCACGTGAATTACAGGTCATCGTTACTGGATTTGGCACTGGAAAATAAAAACCTGTTTCATTTGGAAACACCAGGACGATGGTGCAATAAAATCACCCATTGGGGTGATAAATCCGAGAAATTAGTGTAGTCCTATTAGAGAATTCACAATATGCTCAAAGCTGTAAATAACATTCAGAAATACCAATAAAAGCTCAATCGATTTTTCGTAAGTTTTGCGAGCATTCTTCTTCCACCGGAGATCGAATTTGTCGAAATTTTCTATAGCCAATAAATAAAATGCTTTCCGGTTGTTATTTAGCCAAAACATTTAGTTTTTATTTCCACATAGGTCTAATGTGTTGTTTCAACGATAATCATTGCCTACATGGTTGATCGTTGTGGAACTAAAAACTACAACCACGTTGGGCGCGAGTAACCAATCCGAGTGGAAGGCACTCAATTATGATTATTTTGGAGGAGGCCATGGCAGCCAAGTTCCAAATACGTGCTAATATTTTTTCACCAAAAAAAAAAACTTCGTCCACATTCAGAAGCAAAACTGTACGGTTTTCCCAAGTAACAAAAAAAAATCACTAAACTGTTAAATAATAGGTATATGGTACAATAGATATAGGGCTCAATTGCCATTCATTACCCCTCGCAACGGTGCCTTGAAGTTGGCGGCAGCCTGCAGCTGAATTTGATAAGCTAACGAGTGTATTTTGAAGCCGTACAAACTGCAATTGACAAGGAAGAAACAAACATCCGCGTTAGAGAACATCGTCGCATCAACGAAACAGAATCAACTTACCGCGGCACGAATTGGTTGGCGGGACGTTTCGGGCGATATTCGGGATGTACCATGAACAACATGTGCGGGAAACCGGTACCGAAATAGGCACCGTCCGTGTGATGATGTCTCGATGACTTTGGTGTGTAGACGTCGATGCACTTGGGACAGTAGTTTTTAACCATCGCCTCGCCAGGCACGTCGGATAGACCTACACCATGAGAAGGAAAGTATTAACGTCAAGCCATCATTCCACCATTTCAAGGGAAACATACCTAATGGAAGCATCGGTTGGCTCTCGCAGTACACCCGCGGGCAGTGACCAAAGTCACCGCTTTGATATTTCTCTATCATTTGCGCTATGCCCCGATTGGTAAGGATGTACCTAGCGTGGATCAAGCCGTACAGCATCTCGGCCGCCTGCTCGATCAGGTCAGACTGGTTCGGGTTTTCGTCTATCTCATCCTCTGATACGGTTATTTTTTAAAATGGTAATCAATTCAAGGGTTACGGTTCAGTTCGGTTGTGTTGTGAAAGCATTACTCAAGATTAAGTGGTGATAGGTTTCTAAAGCTCTACGCAGAAAACTTAGGGGACGTTCTGTTCAAGTCCGTCTTGCATGATAGAACATAGTACTAGCAGATGCTTTCGAAATATACATCCAACCTAATCTTTATCATTAAAAAAAACAAGCGTAACAAAGTTACACATGACAACCGAGCTGAACGATTGTGAACAGAACTGAACATTGATTGCATTGAGTTCCAAATTTTGCGAACATCACGAACGATAATAAAATAAACTTACCGGGTTCTAGGTCCAATATCATATCGAGAGCCTGTCTGTAGTTCGGCACCTGTTCGTTCAATCCGGTCAAATTGAACTTATCCTGAATGTAGTCCTCATCCACCTAGGTAGAAATAAAAAAAAAAAGAAAACAAGTATTGTTAATGAGCAGAACTGGGCGGGTTATTCGGTAAGAGTACGCCTCGTTAGCCGGTAACTTATTTGACAAGCGAAATTTAAAAAATAGGTACATACACTATGGTCATAAAATACCGGGAATTTGTAATTTAAATGAACCTTTCTCGACCGATTCCATTATTTTTTCAAGTTGGTGCATCTTTAACTGAGTCTTAGTTTTTGTTTGGCAGCTGTTTCCATCAGACAAATTTTTGTTTTGTCGCATTTCATCATGAATGAATTTGTTGAGCAGAGTTGTTGTTCGAATTTTCGGGTTTTTTTGTTGCAGATAGCTTGGGGGGCGTTGTTTTTTGAACACAAATAGAAGTGTAAAGAGGAAGGGGGGGGGGGGGGGGGGAAACGGCGAAAAAGGTGGGGGTTAAAAAAAATGGTGTAAAAATTTGTGGCGTTTGGTGAGGGGCTGTGTCTCACGTCAATATGTTATTCTTTATTCTTTATTTGTTGTTGACATCAACAGGCTCAATGTGGCTCCAATGATGTTGAAAATAAATTAAGTTAAAGCGAAGGGTCAAATAATAAAATACATGTACATAATGCGGTCATATAGTTATTCAATACCGGAAGCACCATTGAAAAACGTAGTAAAACGCCGACGCAGCATCTGGCGTGAAAGGTGAAAGTCGAACAGATGAGATGCCCGGTTGAATACTCGCTGTAATCCACCGATGGCACCGTTCATGCTGTAGTTGGTACGACGGAGAGGTAGTCTTAGCATCATGTTGTTTCGAAGCGCTCTAGGTTGAACGTTAACATTTATTTGCTCCAGAATTGCAGAGCAGTCTATTCTGCCTTGTAATGTATCTGCAATAAAAAGCGTCCTCGAGGTTTCTCTTCTGGTACGGAGAAGCTCCAGATCGATCAGCTGGCAACGATTTTCATAGCTGGGTAGAAGAAACAGGTCCCTCCACGGCAGGTTCCTTAGAGCAAATAGAAGAAAGCGTCGTTGAACGGACTCGACTCTCTTAGCACCATTGTTGTAATTTGGGTTCCAAACTGTAGAACAGTACTCCAATGTGGATCGCACCAGTACAGTGATTTGAGGCAGTAGATGTCGGAGATTTTTTTGCTATCCTGAAGATGAAGCCCAATGTCTTCGACGCCTTATCAACCACATACGAGATATGTTGCTTGTATGAATGTTGAGAGTCCAGAATAATTTCCAAATCTTTTACTTGCTCCACACGATCTATTGTCGATCCTTCGAGTCTGTAGGTAAATAGGATCGGTTCTTTTTTTCCGAGAAAACGTGATAACCGAACACTTCGCAGGGTTAATAACCATTCTGTTTAAATTGTACCAGCTGGCAAAAGCTTCGAATTGACGTTAGAGGAAGACGCAGTCGAAGGTCACACGAATCCGAAAGTAGATTTTCAGATCGTCTGCACACGATAGTCGTGGTCCTTCGATGACCAAATTCACATCGTTGAAATAAAGTAGGAAGATCAAAGGTCCGAGGTGACTTCCTTGGGGTATCCCTGACGTGGATGGATAAATGCCGGATTGACAGTTCCCAATGGTGACCATCAGCTGTCGATCGGTCAGATATAAGCAGAACCATCGCAGAAAGTTGCCGCTAACCCCAAGTTTTTCTAGTTTCGCAATCGCAATGGCGTGATTCAGCTTGTGGAATGCTGCTGACAAGTCGGTATATATGACGTCAGTTTGAGCTCGTTTAGCCATACTATCCGTGATATACGATGTAAGACACAGTAGATTAGTGGTGGTGGAAACGCCGGAATTAAAACCGTGTTAATCACAACTTAGATATTGCTTGCAATGAGAAAGTAGAGGCTCCATGACGACTAACTCTAATAGCTTCGAGATCGCGCTCAACGAAGTGATTCCACGATAATTAGTCATGTCTACTTTGCTTCCTTTCTTGTGGACCGGAAACATATGTGCAAATTTTCAGCAGGATGGGAACACTTCTCTTGCGACGGACATTTTGAATAGGCGAAGCAACGGTGTCAGTAAGCAGGTAATGTGTCTCTTCAGGAATACTGACGGAATACCATAGGGTCCAGGATTTTAGGACGACTTGAGTTGTTTTGCGGCGGTTGTAATCATGTCGACGTTGATATCGATTGTTCCCAGAGCTTGACCTGCTGCTGATGTAACGTGTTCATCAGCCAATCTCTTGCCGGAGAAAACACTGGAATGAAGCGGGGGGATGAAGCGACTTCATCGTTTAGCACCATTGAAGATGGTAGGCCAGACTCTCTGCGCTGCTCGTTTACGTGCTTCCAAAAATTCTTCGGATGCTACCTGAGTTTGGACTGAATCCCTCGTAAATATGACGAGTAGCATCTTTTTGGTGGACTCTTTTCGGAACGTGCCTGTCAACGACATATGCCAAGACATGTAAAAGAGTTTCCGCAGCGGAATCGACGTATTCAGGATCGAGGATGATCTCCCAGGCTATGTTAGACAGCACACCGACGATACTACGGTGATCGGCTTTCCGGAAATCGTATGACACAGTAGCAGAAGTGCCGTCAAAGTCTCGAACGTGGTTACCTTCCACGGCGACAATTAAAGGAGAGTGGTGAGGAGCCAGCTTTACTAGTGGAGTTGGAGCCGTAGAGATGAACGGAGCGGTGTCATGAGCGCTTACAAAGCAGAGGTCTAAGCTTCGGTTGTTCTCGTTTACAACGTGACTGATTTGAGATAGCGTGGCTACACTATAGTTATCAAGAAGACTAACTGACCCTATGTGAAATACAGCGCGTGTTGGGTCTGGATGGAGAAAGCCGCTGTGAGACGGTTTCCACGATATACCAGCTAGATTTAATTCGCCAAGGACGATCATCTCGTCAACATGAGTTGCATTCTCCATTATCGCGGAAACGGACCGGCAATGGGTTTCGATTAGATCGTTGTCGCGAGCCGGTCAGGTGCAATATATACCGCACATAGGTACAGTGTGCGATCGCTCAGATGGACGGCGACCCAGACTTGTTCCACACAGTTCCACACCTCACTTTCTGTGACTCTTGCCTTCAAGTTGGATCGAACTGCCACGAGAACACCACCTCCAGTAGACTTACGGCTGTTACTAGAATTTTGGTCGCAGCGAAAGACCTCAAACGCACTCCCGAACGCTTGAGGGCCGTGCGGGAATCAAGCCAAGTTTCGGTTAGTACAATCAAATCATAGCAGTAATCCAAAACTGCCAGTCGATAGTCGTCGACGTCAGAGTTCATTCCTCCAATATTTTGGTAGTAAATTGTGAGGTCTTGACAACGACGTTTCACTGCAGGGCCTTTCTTATCGTTTACATCCTTCGGTCTCGTCTTGTTAGAGATGGACTGGAAACAACAATCGATTCAGGGAAGGATTTTTCCGAAAAAGTAGTGTACTTGCCTGAAGTAGAGGTCCGGAAGTCTCTGTCTCTCATCTCAAACACAGGACTGGGACGGCTGCTTATTCCTTGCTCGACTGCATTGACAGCGACTAGGATTAATGGGTTCTAAACAAATTACATGAAAGGAAGAGACACGCGAGAAGACAATGTTAGCCTCCCACCACGAGTTAAAATCGACGGTGATGAAATCGAGGCGGTAGACGAATTCGTGGGTTTTTTTTTTTGCTCATTGGTGATCACCGATAACGACGCCAGCAAAGACATGAAAAGGATCATTATGGCTGGCAATCGACTATCTACAAGACATTGATTACACCGGTAGTCGTCTACGGCCACGAAACATGGATATTTGTGGAGGACCAACGCGCCTTTGGTGTCTTTGAATGGAAGGTGTCGCGTACGATCTACGGTGGAGTGCATATGGAAGACGGAACGTGGAGGCAAATGAACCACGAATTGCATCAGTTGCTGGGAAAACCTCCCATCGTACACATAGCCAAAATCGGTCGACTACGATGGGCTGGCCATGTCATAAGAATGTCGGACAACAGCCCAGTCAAAATGATTCTCGAAATCGAATCGACAGGCACAAGAAGAAGAGAAACGCAACGAGCAAGGTGGATCATCATCTAGAATGCGACATGCGGCAGAATGCAGCCATCGACCGAATAGAACGGATTCAACTTTTGTGATTATTGATTTTTCCGAAAAATATAAATACACTTTCTTACTCAAATAAAAAAAGACTATACTGTGATTGTTGATTATTTTACTCTCAACCATAGTAAATAACAATATTTTCTTTCCATCTTCATTTCAATTTGCTTGATTTTTCGTAGGGTAGGCGAGTTCTCTAACTTTTCCCTTGACACTACTCATAAGCTTCTGCAAAGTGCTTTCTCCTACCATTTTCACCACTTTTGGCCAAACTTTCTTAAATGTTTCAACACTATCCGCTGGTTTCATGTGTTTTCTCAGCTTCACCTTCGTCAAAGCCCAGAAAGTTTCGATAGGGTGAGTCTCTGGGCAGTTTTGGTGGATTCATCTCCTTTGGTACAAATACGACACTGTTCCTTTTGTACCACTCTAGTGCATATTTAGAGTAATGGCAGGAAGCAAGATCAGCCTAAAAGATGTAGGCTTGTTATGCTGTTTGATCAAGGGTAGCAACACTCCTTCACGTAGATTTGACCATTCATTGTGTCTGTCGTCATGAATGGACGAGATATTTTTCCACACCCGCATATGGCCTGCCACACCATTACCTTCCTGCCCAATTTTTCGGTGTAAATGGCTTTCGCTGATCCAGGAACATCCTTTCCCTTCGGCGAGGTATAAAACTGTGTAGGTTTCATCGTCCATGATAACGCAGCCCGATTTTTTGATCCGCAGTTTGTCGTACAGCTTTCGAGCCCTCGGTTTCACAGATTCAGCCTGTTTGGTGCTTCGTTTTGGCTGCCTCTGCTTCCGACGAGTCTGCAGGCCCATTCTCTCCTTGGCATGCATAACATTAGTCACCGAAGTACTTAGCTTTGTCGGCACATCTCGGACTCATGCTGAAGGATGACGCTTGAAATAGTCCCTAACCTTACTGTCGAATGTAGGGTCAGCGGGACCGGGTTTTCTACTCCGTCTTGGGGAATCTACGAAAGAGCACTGTACTTCCGTAATGCGATTTGAACTGCTCCGACGCTCACACCTTCTTCTCTAGCCAGTTTTCTGATCGAAAGACCACTGACGGTGCACCGTTTGTGAACAATCCGTTTTCTTTGCTCGGGAAAAAGACTACGCATTTTCAAATTTCCGTGTGAAAAATTGACTGTTCGCTCTGCTTGGCCAGCATGTACGACCATACAAAAAAGTCCAGGAGATGAAGGTCCGGGGAGTTGGGAGGCCACAAAGTTTTATCGAGAAAACCAGTCAAAATCTCCCGACACCACGCTTTGACGATATTCGCCGTGTGGGCCGGTGCGCCGTCCTGTTGGAAGACGTAGAGGTCCCGAAGTGCCGGGGCCACTACCTTCTCCAGAACCTCGATCTTATAGTACGCGGCGTTGATTTTCACGAGTTGACGAACACCAGTGGGAGCTTCCCATGGTTGGATACGACAACAACCCCCCCCCCCCCCCCCAATCACCGCACGGCGCTCTGGAACCGCGGGATGTATATGTGGGAGGGGGGATGCATGCTGGCCAACGTCGGCGCCCACAGTCGATCATTTTGGACATTGTGCGCCTGTTGCAAGACAAAGAGTTTCTCATAAAAAAAAAACACGAACTCCTGACCTGCGTGCCGCGAAAGTATCAGTTTGGCTCTGTCCAACCTCTTCTTCGTTGTGCCCTCCGTTACCCCGTGAACCCACTCCCTCGCCACCTTGATGTCTGCTGGCGTCCTCGCTGAACGCGTCCGCCCGGATCTCGCACGGTCCTTGGCCGAACAATACCGCATCGCCAATCTGCTGTTGAAAGTTAACGTTAAAATCCCTACTTCTCCATTCCCATCCGAATCATTGTAAACCCTAACCTCGACCTAGCCACGAGTTTTCGGCTTTCCAAAATTATCATATTTACTTAGTTATTATCATTGTAAAAATGAAAAAAGAACTCGGCACTGTTATGCCGTTATTGAAATTCACTCGTCACAGATGACAAATTCCTTGCTAACTGCAAGCGGAATCGCCTATTATAAACCATAGACGCTGGTAAGTCAACTTCCTTTTACATAGCTTCGTAAGAATTAAGGATGAGGTTTAAGTCGCCGATGAACTCCTCTTGGATGGCGTTGACATTTGAATTTTTAGTGTGCGACATTTCTTTAATTTTCTAAGAGCAGCCGTTTTAAACGAGCGAAGGTCGTTTATCATCCACGGCAGCCGAGGATCGGGTCGGATGATCTTTTTAGGTAAGTGCCTAGCTATTACCTAAGCCATGGTGTGGGAAAACATTTGTGAGTTTTAAAGCATTTTGATAATACTGCAGTTGTCAGCCTTATGGAAGTTATAAGACACCCCGCTAAGGATGTCGACGAAATCTGGTGCAATATAGTCATTCACGGCGATTTGAACGGCAGAAAATCCCGATATTCAAGTAACAACATTATTATGCTGGAATAATTGAAGGACCAATAATGAATAATTTTAATTTAGCTTCCGTTACGGCAAAGACATGATATCGGTGTGTATCGAGCAAAGTTTTAAAGTCATCAACTTGATTGGTGATGAAGTTCGAGCCCTCTGACGATGAGATGGCCGATACTAAGAACTATCGATGGATGTATTCCGTGTTAAGTCTGGAAACAGGAAACTAGTTTCAAATCTACAAAGTTTGGACTACCTTTTTCAGTTCGAGGCGTATGGCGTGGTTCCGGAAAACTTTGAAGAGACACACCTTCTATATGGGAGAAAAAAAACAAAAGGGGCGGAGGGTTTTTTTTGGATTCCCCGGTTTGGTTTTTTTTTTCTTTTCAAAATTTTTTTGGGAAAATTCTCGTGATATTTTGTTTTCAAATATAAAGAGGAGGGGGGGGATTAAAGTTTTTTAGGGGGTTTTTTTGTGGGGAAGCGATCACACCAGTCAGTTGTTTTTTTGTTTTTTTTTATCAAACAAAGAAAACCGAAAGTCTAAATTTTCCCCCTCATTATAAAATTTTTTCTATAAAAAAGAAAACCCCAGTAGTGTTGTTTTTCAGTCAATTCAGTTCGAACAAGCGACACGTACGGACGTGTTTTTCGCTCTCTTGCAATAAAAGTTTTTTCCCCGTTTTCCCCCCTCACCCGCTTTCTCGCGATTCCGTGTCCGGTTCGCGATTTATCACCTGCGCTTGTTCATCTTCTGGTGGTGGCAAACCAGAAAAAAAGCGCTGCAAAGTTTGGAAAAATTTCCCGCTTGACCTATTGCCGTGGCAATGGGTCGTAAAAATCGACCCACGGTGACATCCGCTCCCGAATCCTTACCGCAACCAGGCAGCTCCAAGCGGCTGTGCCATGATGAAGCCGGTCCAGTGGATCCTAACGCTCGACTATACTAGTGAGCAATCAATTTGCCGTGCTCCCGGTACAGGAGGTGCCAAAGAAGGTGAAAGTCCCTCCGCTCTTCACCACGTCAAAGGACATTGCTACACTCAGGACCGAGCTTGCAGCTATCCAAATTCATCCGCTGTACAATAACGGCACAAAAATTATGTGCTCGACGGAGGCTGACTACCGTGCTGTTGGCGCTCACCTAGTCGCCAAGCAACACGAGTTCTACACTCACGACGCACCCGGAAGCAAGCCGCTGAAGGTGATTCTGCGTGGCCTTCCGGAACTCACTCCGGAGGCAATCTTCGCCGAGCTGCAAGCGGTGGCACTGAAGCCTCAGAAGGTGTTTCCCATAAGACGCCAGCAACAGGGAAATTATCGAGACCAACTCTATCTGGTCCACCTTGAGAAGGGTTCCATCACGATGGCGGACCTGGTGAAAACGCGGGCCCTATTCAACATCATCGTCGAGTGGGACCGGTATCGCTCTAAGCAGCACGATGTGACGCAGTGTGGCAACTGCCTTGCGTTCGGCCACGGAACTCGAAACTGCCACATGAAACCGCGGTGTGGCAAGTGTGCCGGAGCACACGCCACCAAAGATTGTGCCCCGATGGTGAAGGTGCCCCACTGAAGTGCGCCAACTGTGGCGCAAATCACGAGAGCAGCAATCGAGCCTGCCCCAAACGTGCGGAGTTTTTGGCGATCCGCAAGCAGGCATCCAACAAGTCCCGGCTTGGTCAACGCCGTCCGCCACCTCCGATGAACGAGGAGAATTTCCCGACGCTTCGGTACCAAGTGCCAAACCTACCGCCGATCCCATTAAATCACGCCATGCAAACCGCCCGTCAGCTTCCGTTCAGCATCGATTCGCGACAGCCGCCGCCGCCCCCACGCCGGCTCCTCCTCCAGGCTGGGGCAATCCGAGTTGCAGTACCTCCACGCAACCACCCGTCGATGGACAGCTCTACGACTCGGAGCAAATGGTCGAGTTCGTTCAAGAACTCTACCGCCAACTACGTTCCTGCCGCTCGAAGGAGGAACAGCTAAAAGCCGCCACATCCGTGACGATGACGTTCATTTTTAAGTATGGACCGTAAACGCACCATCAACATTCTCAATTGGAATGCTTGTTCCATCCGGAACAAAGTAATCGAGCTCGGTGACTTCCTTAACAGGAAGGACATCGATATCGTCATCGTCACGGAGACGCACCTCAAGCCCGAACTTAGCGTCTTCATTCCTGGCTATCGGATTGTGCGACTTGATCGTTGCGGCTCTGATGGAGGAGGAGTCGCGATCGCCCTGCGTAACAACATCAACTGCCACATGCTTCCGAGCTTCCAGCTGCAGTTTATCGAATCCATCGGAGTTGAGGTCGAATCTGCCGTCGGCCCTATCACCATCATCGCGGCCTATTGTCCCAAGCAAGCCAGCACTGCCAACGGAACAACAACGGTCCTACGAAACGACATCCGCAAGCTAACTCGGAGGCAGGGGCAGTTTATCATCGCCGGCGACCTGAATGCGAAACACGAAACCTGGGGGAACACCCGCCGCAACCGAAACGGCATCATTCTGCAGGAGGACCTGGAAGAGGGTCATTACACCATCCTGGGCCCGGATACTCCCACCCGGTTGAGCAGATCTGGGGCCCACTCGACAATCGACATCTTCCTCACCAACATGGGGAACAACATCGCCCAGCCGGTCGTGCACCAGGAGCTCAGCTCGGACCACTATCCAGTGGTGGCCGATGTTGGCTCCTCGGTCAACCGGCATCGAATCACCAGACGGAACTACCATCGCGCCAGATGGGAGAGGTTCCGACAACACGTTGACGACAACATCGATTTCAACATGCACCTTGAGTCGGTTGATGACATCGAACGGCAGCTGCAGAGCATCGAGCAAGCGATCTCCCAGGCCCGGGAGCAACATGTCCAGTGATAGATCAGGTGAGCAACTCTGTACCCATTGATAGACCCACTAAAGAACTGATTCAATTGCGCAACGCTATCCGAAGGCAATACCAGCGAACTGGTCTGCCTACTTTAAAAAGTCATTGCAATCGGATGACCAAAATTATTAAGGCCAGAATGGTGGACCTCAGAAATAACCATTTTTCCGACAAGATCCGCTTTCTCTCAGATTGTGCAAAACCGTTTTGGAAGTTGACAAAAATTTTAAAAACTAAACCAAGGCCCATTCCACCGTTGATTCCACTAGATAGCAATGGCTCCAAGGATCGCTTGATAACTCCTGCAGAGAAGGCTGCTGAGATAGGTCAACACTTCGTCAGCTCCCACAATCTTGGACAAAACATCATCAGTCCACACGAAGCTGCCGTTAGCGAGCTTGTAAACAACATCCATCTAAGTCCCAATGACTTCTCGGAAGAGTTGGAGATCTCAGCTGACGAATTGTTGACCTATATCAAAGCGTCTAAGAACATGAAGGTCTCAGGTTTCGATAACATCATGAACTTGGAGCTCAAGCAATTGAGCCCCCAGTTCTACGGACATCTGGCGTTGATTTTCAACCAATGCCTCCGACTTGGCTACTTCCCCTCGTGTTGGAAGTCAGCCAAAGTCATCCCCATCCAGAAACCTGGGAAAGATCCTTCCTGTTCCAAGAGCTATAGACCAATCAGCCTTCTCTCAGGATTATCCAAGCTGTTTGAGAAAGCGATCTACCGTCGGCTTCTTTCATCTGCCGATGAGCTGAACATCTTGCTCGACGAACAATTTGGCTTCCGGCGTGGTCGGTCAACAATTCACCACCTTAATCGAGTCATTAACATCCTCAGACGAAACAAGTCTATTGCGAAATCATCTGCCATGGCACTTCTCGACATCGAGAAGGCCTTTGATAACGTGTGGCATGATGGCCTGGTGTACAACCTAAAACGATACAATCTTTCCATCTTCCTAGTGAAAATTATTTGTCGGACAGGACATGCCGTGTTTCGCTG
>JAHHFK020003777.1:0-44916 GCA_024533555.2 Aedes koreicus
GAAGTTCTCCCAGCAACTGATGCAGCTCGTGATTCATTCGTCTCTCCACTTTCCGTCTTCACTCCGCCGTAGATCGTATGCAACTTCTCCGTTCGACCGGCGCAACCAAGGGCGCCTTTGTCCTCCACGAGCAATGTCCATGTTTAGTGGCCGTAGAGGACTACCGGTCTAATTAGTGTCTGAGCCGCACGAACCATCATCTATCTATGTATATAAAAATGATTTTCTTTCTTTCTGTCTGTCTGTCTGTCTGTCTGTCTGTCTGTCTGTCTGTCTGTCTGTCTGTCTGTCTGTCTGTCTGTCTGTCTGTCTGTTTGTCTGTCTGTCTGTCTGTCTTAACCGTATAGACTCGAAAACTACTGAACCGATCGCCGTGAAAATTGGTATGGAGGAGTTTTTGAGGCCAGAAAAGGTTCTATTATAGTTAGAGACCCCTTTCTTCTCTGGAGAAGTGGGCTTCTATTCAAATGAAACACAAATTTCTGCATAACTCGAGAACCAATCAAGCAAAAAAAACCAAATTTTGGCCTCCAATCAAAATAAAAAAAAATTTTTGCCGTAACCAAACAAATAATTTATAAAAAGGGACAAAGTGGGGGGTGGGGGGGTGTTGAGGAAAAAAAAATGATGGCTATGGTACGAATAGCCAAATTTCGCGACAAAAATCGATAACTCGAAAACCATTAACTTTAGACATATGATGTCTTTGGAAGATTTTATTTTCAAAATAAGATCTATCTTTTGGTTTGGGTGATGATTAGGGTGGTCCATTTATGTTCATAATAAAAATTCTAACTTTTTATTCTTATGATTTAGAGGAACTTTTGCTCATACAAAATTGTAGATAATTTAATTTAATGAAACTTTGATCAAGAAATTTAACTTCTATCTCATCTACGTATCGTTTTATAACAGTTTTTCTAATTGTCTTTAGAGTGGGACTTAAAAAACAGTTTTTTTGCTCTATTTTTTTATTCCTATTTGAATTTGAAAATTTTGTTCTAATGACTTTTAGGGCAAAAGTTCCTCTAAATCATAAGAATAAAAAGTTAGAATTTTTATTATTAACATAAATGGACCACCCCAATCATCACCCAAACAAAAAAATAGATCTTATTTTGAAGATAAAATCTTCCAAAGACATCATATGTCTAAAGTTAATGGTTTTTGAGTTATCGATTTTTGTCGCGAAATTTGGCTATTCGTACCATAGTGCACGGTGGTAAATTATCCCTACTGTTATGAAAATTTGTATGCAGGAGTTTTTGGGGGGGGGGAGGGTTTTTTTAAGGGTGGGGGATTCTCCTCCGGCGTGAAAGGGGGGGCCCTCCAATAATTGGGGGGAAAAAAAAGGCCTCCTTTTATTTTTTTTTTTATTTTTGTGGGTGGGTTTTAAAATAAAAAACTCTTCTGGGGGGGGGTGGCAGCTGGGAAAAATAAAACAACAAAAAAAAAAACCTCCCCCCCTATTTAAAATGGAAGGGGGGAGCGGTCATTTGGGAGTGGCATACCTAGCTGTTTATGAAAATCTCTTTCTCGACGGAATTTTCAACTTCTTCTGCGCATCACGGCACGAATGTTTCGTTTTTCTTACCGTGAGCTCAAAACAAAAGTTCACCTGACACCACAAGAAATTGACAACGCCCTACAAATTTATGTTCAACACGTCCAAGCCAGCATTTCCAGAACGAAATAAATCAACTTGAGAGGAACCGTGAAGTGAATCACAGCAGTTCGCTTCGTCAACGAAAACCGTTTCTGGATGACAATCATCTCCTCAGGGTGGGCGGTAGGCTGCATTATGACCTCGCTTTTTCAAAAACCGCTCTATACCTCTTCCAATCTTCACTAAAATAACAATGTTCTTTGTTACAACCCACTATTGTTACAACTAGCTATTCAAGATTGAAGACAATATACAAGAAACCAGTTGAATTTTAAAGCTAAAACGAAAGCCTCGTGTTATTTTCTTTTCGCCCGTAATCCCTAACTATCTTGGCGCCTTTTCGGACCTCACAAGAACATTCTCTTTCACCACCCGTTCTTATATTTTCAGACATTGTTCTCTTTTCAGAGAGCGAGTAATGGCCAATAACCATAAGCCATAGGGAGCTAGGACTATAGTTAATGCTTAAATCCCAACCGTTTGAAGAGAAATGGAGCATCACTTAACATTCTTAGACTAGATGCTCCCAACGACAATTTTTAAATAAATTTTTGTTCTGTTCACCAAACAGGGCATTCTGTTCAACTATTCTCTCCGACTATTCATTTCCTTTTTCCTTTGATATCTACTGAGGGCTACGTGGGTTCCCCGTGTCTAATTGAGGTAGATATCAAATCCTCCCTAACGAGGGGGTGGGGGGGCGGGGGGGGGGCGCGAGGGGGGTGTGTGTGGGGGGGTGGTGGGATAAGTGTGTGTGTTGGGGTTGTGTGGGGGGGGGAGCTATATTTTATAGTTTTCTGTGGCCCAGGTGTGCAAACGTCAATGCCAATGCTAACCTCAACATTTTTTGAATTCCTCTCACTTATGTGGTTTAAATTAAAGTGTTTACTGTAGTCTTTTTTGATATCTTATTTTTCATATTCTTTTCAAATTTCACTTATGAAATAATAATTTAAAAAAAAGAGTTCGACTTTAAGAAAAAAAAACATAAATTATTAAAATGCTTTTCTTTTACTTCATCAATTCGTGTTGAAAATAAAAACAGTGACAAAAAAATGTGCCCACTTCTTTTTGGCTCCCGGGAAGATACATTAAAGTAAAAGAAAACCATTTTAATAATTTATGTGTCCTCCTTTAGCCTTCAGAACCAGGTGCAGGTGCTTCGGCATGCTCTCCACCAGGTTCCTTAGGTTCTGTGGATCAAGCTCTTCCCAGGCTCGTTTCAGGGCTTCAAAATTGTTGAATTTATTGGCAACACCAGTCTTGTCAACCCTGGCATCTAGAATCGCCCACAAATTCTCGATGAGGTTAAAGCCCGGGCTTTGTGGAGGCCATTCCAGCGGTTTGATCCGACAAGACCGGAAGAAAGACTTGGTCTTCTTGGCAGCATGCTTCGGGTCGTTGTCCTGCTGAAATACAAACTTCTCTTCAAGACCGGTCTGGATCAGCGAAACCTCCAGATTTTCTCGCAGGATATTGATGTAGGAATCTGCCGTCATTATCCCATCGATTATCACGAGGCTACCCACTCAACTCCACGAAAAACACCCCCAGACCATCATATTTCCTCCTCCATGCTTCACCGTGCCTTGGATGCGGCGCTCCTGAAGCTCTTCACCCGATCTGCACCACACACCAACCCGACGCTTTCGATTAAAAGGCTCGAATTTTGATTCGTCCGTCCAGAGAACCGTTTTCCATAACTCAACGGGCTTATCAGCATGCTCAATAGCAAACCAGAGCCGTTTGGCTTTGTTAGCCTAGCTGATAAATGGGCGCTTCCGGGCAACTTTGTTTATCAGCTCCTGTGCTACAAGACGGCGACGAACAGTTCGACCAGAAACTAATAGCTGAAGGGTTTCCTGGATCTCACGGACAGTTACTTTTCTTGACTTCGTGCATGATCTTGGTGTCCGTCCGTGTATCCGTTTTGCGCTTCCTGCCTCTGCCTGGACGATCCACTACTGACTGATCCGAACGTTTTTTGTTTCAGTAGAATTTTCACAACCGCTGCCTTGCTAATACTGTACTGCCTAGCGTCCAGGGGTGTAGAAGTAGTTTGCCTCCCCGCGGTGCACCCTGGAAACTTTAAGCTCCTCTTAACGGCTAAACGAACTACTGCTGGATATGGCGCGGGATCCAGCAGGAAGCCGTAAGCGGTCGTGACATGGGGAACAGGGACGACCCTGGGGTAGCCGCCCCCAGCCGTTCCAACCCCGGTCCTGGCCCTGGCATTCTCGATCGGAGGAAGGACCATGTGACGCGCGGTTCGGCAGGTACCGTAAGAGGTCGGGCAGGGAGATCGCGGACGATCTGGCGCGGACGTCCCGAACCCTGCTTGGATCCAGGAGCATCTCGATCGAATCAGCGTCAGGTCGGCGAAGCTAACTACTAAAGACCTATGTAGTTAGAGATAGTGGGTGCGTAAAGCACACTAGCCCCCTCCCTGAAGTAATACCGAAAAGAATACCGGGGCTGGTGTGTTTTTAGTGGGTCGAGGAGTTGGCGCCCTCATCCCCACACCCTGATTTTTTCAGGATTTTCCACCCCGTAAAAAAAAAGCCGCTTGCTTCAAAACACGTCAAAATATCAATACATAAACAATTGAGGGGTCTTTCGACGCAAACTGATCGAAAACATATCGATTTTGGAAGTGGACACTTTTTTTTGTCACTGTTTTCATCAATACAAATTGATTTTTATTTCTTTAAGTCGAACTCTTTTTTTTATTTTTATTCCATAAGTGAAACTTTAAAAAAATATGAAAAATAAGATATCAAAAAAGACTAAAGTGTGTTTACTTTAATTTGAACCGAATAAATGAGAGAAATTCAAAGAATGATGAGGTGGGCACTTTATTTTGCTTATCAGTGTATTTACAAATGAAACACAAATTTCTGCATAACTCGAGAATCAATCAAGCAAATGGAACCAAATTTGGCATGTGGGGGTTTTTGGAGGTTTTTTTTTTTTTATATAAGATCCCGACCCTCCCCGGCTGTGGGGGGGGGTGCTGCTAACAAAAAAATATAAAAAAAACATCAAAAGAATAGTGTAATTATTCAGATATATTTTAAATTAGTTTAAGTTCAGAGTTAGGAATGGGGGTTGATTCATTTTCTAGTGCTACATTATGCACAAGAAGTTAATCTAAGGTTATGCAAGAGAAAATTACGTTCAAACTGACAGGATACGGCGTAGATTGAAGATAAATGTTTTGTCTATGAAATGCTTCTACACAGAAAGAAAAACCATTGTAGAAACTAACGATCCGAGGGTTAAATTAAAAACACACACCTACGTTTTATTTTGCAGAAATTACACACATTAGCAAACGAAAATATTTTAGCAAAACTTATTCTTACAAAAATCATAAAAGCGCCAGTTCTATTAAATTTTCATTCATTTAGTTGCAAGCGTAGGAAGGCTCGCACTTGGTTCAGCTAGTATGAGGGTTGAATGAATTTAATTGATGGCACAGTTTTTTTTTTTTTTTATAAGATGTGTGTATGAAAGTCATGATTTTGGGGATTGCTTGTACAAATCTAATATATGAGTGTGAGATAATTATACTTTTTGTGGTGTTGTGGGAAAAAAAAAAAAAGACAAAACAAAAGAAAAGAACTAGTGATGGACGACCGGCCAGCAATCTTTCTTTTGCTTTTATTTGTTGTTTTTGTTTTTTTTGGTTTTTTTTATTTAGTAATAAAGTTGGGTGGGATTTTTGGGGTGGGAGGGAGGTTGTTTGTGTGTGTTTATTATATTTTTTTATTTTTTTTTTGTTATTATTTTTTTTTTTTTTTTTTTTTTTGCTGGCGTTTCTATAGGTATTCTTCAAGAGTTTTTTAGGCATTCCTCTAGGGATTTTTTCAGGAGTTTCTTCTGGCTTCTCATCGGCAGTATTTCAAAACATTCTTGTGGTGATTTTTTTGGAGGAATCCCTGAACTTGTACAGTTTTGTGATTCTTAAGGAGCCTCTCGAGGACACCTGAAAGAACTACACAAAAACTATAAGATAATTCTTGGAGAAAATCTTGATTTGTTTGGAGAAAACTAAGAAGAATGTTTTGCATGAATTCCATAATCTCATTTATTTAATTCTGAATTTCATTGTACCTGGAATAGGAGATCCGTTCCGATACAATCCAAGGAAATACAGATGATACAAAGTATCTTGGAATTAAAACCTTAAAAAGTTCTGCATCCATTCACCACCAGATGGCTATCGTTGGAGTCAATTGTCAAAAGGAATTTGGAACGGTTTTCGGAGCTCGTGTTGTTTTTTTCGTTCCAAGCCAACTGCGACAACAATCAAACCGAACAGCGCATTTTCTGTCAATCTAATGACAGGATGCCCATTATCAATTAAGCGAACCGTATCTTCCAGTCAGAAGTTCCGGAATTCTCGAACATGTGCAATCAGCTGAAGTCTCACCAATGGTTTTCCTTGTAAATATGTGTGAGGATGATTACCTAAGACACGAGACGGATTTCGGAATTTTTTAATTAGAGAAACATCTTCGTAAGAAATCGGAAATATACACACTTAGAAAATTTTAAGTATTCGGTATTTTTTACCGAACTTTCAACAGCTGAACGTTCGGTAATCCGATTTACCGGATTTTTTTTACCGGAATACTGTAAAATTTCACCGAAATCTGGTAAATCGGATTACCGAACGTTCAGCTGTTGAAAATTCGGTAAAAAATTACCGAATACTGTAAAATTTTCTAAGTGTGTATATCAAGGTAGAAACAGGAGAAATGCTTAGTTCCGGAACTCTCGATGATACCAAAAAGGAGGCTTTCTCGATTTGCTGTGCTGCTTATACCGAGTTGATTAAACAGATCATTAAGTGCTATGATCTGAACGAATCCAGTTCTGATTACTGCATCAAGCGTTGACCCCAAGATGCTGTACACTTTGAAGTAGTTCTACTGGATCAGATCTTCTATGAAAGCGGTGATAAACAGGCCATAGAAAATGAGTTTCGTGAGCTGAGGACGGAAATCATCGGCAAGGAAATTGAGGTGGAAGAATCGGATGACTTGAAAGCTTGTTGGAGAAAACTGCTGTGTTTCAAACGAGCAGATGGGAAGAATGCTTTTCACTTGCTAAGAAAGTTCATTGTGAACTATCTACTAATTCCTGTAATACTAGTTTCCTTCAGAAAGAATATCCTTTTTGCTGTGGTGTGATGTAGGGAAACCGATAATAACACTTAAGCCCTATTGAAAAGACCGTTTTGCATCGGCCAATCACAATAAATGTGTTCTGATGAGTATATACCTGTTTTATTTTGCATTCAACTCAATAGCAATTATAAAAAAGAAGTGCATAAGCAGGCACCTGCAAAGTTTCTATTCTAATTTTACAGCACAAAGTATAAAGCTAAGATTTTTGCCAAGATTTTCTGCAGTAAAACACAGATAAACAAGATTTGTTTGGCAAAATTTTAAGATGGGAACGAAAAATAATGTGGCAACCCTGAGTATGATTATAAAAAATACCGACCTTTAGATAGGAAGTTTCTATTTTCAGGAAAGATGTTTAAATGGATATGAAATGTTTAGTTTAGAATAAGAGGACAATTATTTGAACTGCAACCAATCTCCTCGATAATTGCATCTTAAATTTATTTTTATTTTTTAAATTTCTCTTTGCCAACGTCATTAAGATTTGAAAACTTCCTCGTCTTCCAGAGTTTGAATTTTCTAGCCGCCTTTGGCAAAGTTTTCCAAATACACAAAAACACAGGTATCATAACACTTTAACTCAGAATTTAGTCATAGAAATCAATAGTTTATAATTTTTAATAACAGCACAACTATCGATGCTGCAGAAATGTTATCTCTGCTGTTGTTGTGCCATCCCGAATCATCAGTTTCAAATGAATTGTTCAATCATATTTTCACTTCACCCAAAGTCAACCATCTCTTCGAACATAACGTATTAGAACGTTTCATTCACATACATTCATTCGATTCAGTCTATTTTAAGTACGCAAATAGGTGATTTGGCTTTTGGCAGTAACCTAGCATACTAATTTTACCCCTGCTAAGCTCGAGTGCCGTCAGAACTGCGCAATTTACAACACACCTACCGAAAACATCGTCAGTTCTTTAAATGTTGGAAATCGAATGGCAAACAGAACACGAAAGTGAAAACAATCCAATCAGCCAAAAATATTTGTAAACAACTTCCGCCTTATGAGTTCCTTCTAATAGCATTAGCACCGAGACATTAGAACAACGTCTGTCACCCGTTGGTATCTCCAAACTATAGGTCAGTATAGTAGGCTAGTCGTCGTGCAGACGAGCTCATTGCTGCAATCAAAACAAAACAAGCGAGTGCAGTTCTCTCCCTTTCGTTTTCTCGCTGAAAGAAAAGTAAAAATCCATCCACACACAGCAACTCCGATTCCTGACGACGACGACGGTGAGTTCTCACTCCACAATGAGCAAGCACACTCTCATAAGCCGGTCGTTGGTCGCCGGTCGGTGGGTTCTGGAGGTTATAGTTGGGAGGGTGCAGGCAGACACTATAACTCTGGAGCAGTGTTGGTGCTGCTCCCGAAAAGCCCCCTCATTCCACACTGTGCTCCGCGCCAGGGGGAAGTGGGAAGTGTTCTTATGTACAAAACGGTCGGTGCGTTCAAGAGAACGAGAGCGAGAGAACTCGAACGGGTCGATTTGGGTTCTCTCTGCATGTTTTGTCGTCGTCGCAGTGGCCGTCGTCTCTGCAAGTGCCGGGACGGAGACCGGAATGTTTGTTAGGTCCGTCAGACTGTGTGGTGGTACATCACCTATTCATTTCCAATGAAAGCGACAGTAAAGGGAAATCTTTTGGGTGAATTGGTTGGTACTTTGGTTAGTCTCGCGAACACCGCTCGCGTTCTTCCCTGTTAAGAATCCACTTGTAACTAACTTTCGAAACTCCTTGTTCTACGTGCGTTGTTCGGTTTCGGTTGTTGTATTTTTTTTATCTGCGAATGAAGTTGTTTCTTTTCACATGGAAACTGGCAATATTTATTGATGATTATGATGCATCCAAGGTTTCCCTAACCGCAAGGACTACTCGGATATTCCCGTGGACTACTATGATCCTTTCATGAGTGAGCGACATTGCTCCCCTGTGAGTGAAATCAAGTCGCTTCCTGGATATTTGACGACACAGTGTGTGCTGCTGCGGGTTGCTGACTGACGGCTTGTGTCCTTGGACTTTTATGGACTGTGTGTTGCTGTTGAGAACCTGTATGCGTTGGTGGACTAAAATCGATCAGTAGAAGTCCAAGACTCCCCCCTGGAATGTGTGGACGGTGTGTGAAAGCAACTGATAGAAATGCTAATGAGACAAGTGCGACTTTACGAAGACTAATCCGCGTGTATGCCCACGTCAATTAGTGTAAACAGAGCGCGCCTATAGAGGATAAGCTGCTGCTGCCAGCGAACGGAATGGCAACAGAGGAGCGGATTGAGCTGTGATCGACGTTCCCCTAGGTGTGAACTTGTAGACGAGAGTAGTGAGGTGAGCAGAATTCTAGTGTTTTGCATTTTAGTGGATGAACATCGGCAATGATCGATGGGATGGGTGTGAGTGTGTGTGTTTGCGAGATTTTGACACAGGAGAGGAGCAGAAGGAGTGATAAAGTCAAATGACAAAACTATGTTTTTTGTTCTTAGTGAGACGGAGAACTCAAAGTCAGGGTCGTAGCTTGTTGGTGGGGGGAGTCACGACTGCTTTGTTTTTTTTTAAGTGTTAACGGTTTAAAATTCTTTACGGTGGAATGAAATGTTTCTTTTGGGTGATGGAAAAAATGTCAAACCATGAATACAATTTTTTTAAGCGAAATAGAGAAACATCTAGCTTTTTCTTGCAAAACGGTAAGCTTTTTGGCTTGCCTCTATTTGCGATAGAAATAGAACCAATTTAATTAGTTCAAAGCTTGAAATATTTTTTCTGAATAATTGGGAATGATAACGTTTGCTTAAATTGGTAATCTTGATCTTGGCTGTTATAATGATTAAAATAATTCCTACAAAATGAGATAAGTTGAGGAGATATTATACCTACAGAGGACGCGAAAATGAAACGTTTTGGATCAAAGGCCTTTTTTTTATTTTCTAGTACCTTGAACAAATTCCGTTTTCCTTCTGAAAGCAACGAAAGGATTTGTGTATCAACCGACATATTCACAAACAAAATCAATAAAAGGAGGATATATTTATTTATTTATCTGGCTTGATCAAAATTCCTAGTAATGGATAAGATTCGTTTTGGATTTGTTTTGCAATGAAACGAATTTTTTCTTACTCTGGATATAAAAAACGTGTCTGATTCAGAACAAAAGCAACACTTATAAGCAACTCGCTTATAAATGACTTTTTATTGACTTCAATCCCTCTCATCATCAATAATAAATCTGTCGACTAAACGACTTTCCACGATTTCAGCTACCGTTTATTCGAAAATTAAGGATTAACATAAGATAGAGCGATTTATAGTTAGTTAGAGAATGTTGGCGTAATGCCATTTCTTTGAAAAGAAATAGATTTGTCTGAACATTTAATATTCATACGATATTGTGGCAGTTTCCATGAAAGTGTAACTTATGGAGGAGGGGCTCCATATCCAGCTCTACTGAGACCTTCTTCTATACTGCCTCAGGGTTGGCATACGCGCGTCAACATCTTAAACTAGGAAGCAGCCAAATATACTTTGAGCATGCAAACGACTCCCACTTTATTTCGAGTTTATTAGTGCAGGTGTTAATTCCTGTCTTATTTTCACACTTTTTCACACTCTAACTTCTACCTCGAAATGTTTTCTTGTTTTGTCTTGCCTTTTTTACTCCACTTCCCTTGAACACGTTTACCTTAACATTGAAAACTATTCTTCCATTCTTCGTACTTCGGGTTCGACTGTGGGTTACACAGTTTTCCGAGTCCTTCAAACCGTCGACTGAGCTGGCCGCGTAACAGCAATTTTGCGAAACTCCAGGTCGACCGAGATGACGACATACATGATACATGACTCGCGGTAGCTATGTTCAATACGATTGCGAACAATTATTATACGAAATGATACACAAACGAAGGCGTCCGAACACGTCCAAGAGTTGTAGAGAGCTACGGGTTTCTGGATTCTACTTGTCTAGTTCTACTCCATCCTCTTCTCAATTTTAACTCCCCTTAGGACTTGTTTTAGTTTCAAACTTCGATCCATCTCTGTTGACTATTACTGGCTATCATTGGTGGCGGCTTATCTCATGACTCCTTGACCTAGCTTATGATTTCGCATAAATTGACTCCCAAGTGGTTCTTCATCCACGCATCGGTAACGTCAGACAAATTCCAGGCAAATTCAAGCAAATCTCATTTCGCCAATTCTAGTTTTCTGGTCAGTTATTAAGCCAATGTTGTAAACACTGGCTTACAGATTCAATTCCAGACACTTGTTTTGCTTGTTGATCATTCAATTGATTTGATTAATTGATTGATTGGATTAACCATAACATGTTTTATTTTCTTTCTAAGCATTTAAAGCTTAATCTTTCACACTTACCCTTTCACTTGCTCTCAACTGAGTGTTCCAATTGCACTGCCACAGCTATTAATTGAAGTTTCATGCCAACAGCAATGCTTGCAACTGTATATCGTGTGGCAAGCACAATGATACTGTCTGTCCAGGGAAGTCGAGAAAGTGTCCAGCACAAAAGATTACCTAGACCTAACCGGGAATTGAACCTGCCGCTTTCGGCTTGATTATCAAGTATACCAAATTGGCGACTCAATGCACAATTAAACATAAGGAAGTATTTTTTTAATACTTCCTTATGTTTAATTGTGCATTAGGTCGCCATTAGGTCGTAATTGTTTTAGCTGGAATAAAAAACTATCATATTAGTACTGCTATCGCTAAGCCAACAATCAATGTGCAACTAGCGATTTCAAATTGGTTCACTGTTGTAGAACCCCTAGTTCCGAAGTAAATTTTGCAGTCTTCACCTTGCCATGCACTCTTGAGCTTTTCAGTACCTCTTGGTGCAAGTATCTTTGTTTTTGTTTTGATTCGCTATGTTATTTTGACTGAATATTTGAAGGTGTATTGATGTGAGTTATGGTCTTAGGGCGAGTCATTAAGCTTGGGACCGAGCTTGTGACCGATGTGCTAGTATTTCCTGAGCCAAAAAGTATATGCATTTCCTTCATGACTATCCAGCCGCTGGCTAAGCTGAGCAAAGTGCTAAAAGGAACTTTCTTTACAAGTTAGAGCAAATTTCGTCAAATTTCACTCGGATGAAAGCTGCCGACCGAGCTGCAGACTAATTTCTAAGCCATGTGTACGAGCCAGTAGGCTCTAATTGCTAAACCAAAGGTGATTTTCTTCGCTGTGCTAACGACTGTCAAAAGGTCTACACTCGAAGGAAAACTTGCTGAATTAACCTTTTTTTGCTACGGAATGAGGTGATACATTGATGCACCTACCATCTACCCCGTCTGACGAGGTTTCCCAGCATCAACTGTGGGCCAGCTTGAAGCAAGTTCTTGTGGCGAACATTCTGGCTAACGGTTGCTTGACGCTCAGAACAGTAGGATGCTTGGTTGACTGGGGTATTTCGGCATTGTTGATGCGTCCTCCAAGGCGAATCAATCGGAATTCATCAACGTAGGGACGTACGGACTGGAATTGGATCCATTTGTATAAACAACGAGATCTTTGCGCTCTTCTTGCAAGTTCTCCAGCTGCACTAGCCGACAGAGGACTCGATTGGCCGAGAGCAGTTCGTCGAGATTGAGTGTCTGAAAATCGGTTCAGTTGATCTTTTGGGCACATATGGATTGATTTAATTTAAACGAAAACTGATTGCAGAACTTGTCGACCATACGACGACGTTTGGAAAGGCTGTAGTATTCAGATAACAATTCGCTGTAGAATTTGCTTTGGATGGCTATCATTCTTGGGACACTTCTGTCGTTTCTGTCGTAGATAGTGCTCCTGAGTTCTCGAGAAAGCTTCAGCTACGATGAGCCATTCTCCCACCTCACTTTGGTGAGAAAATTCGATGGATCTAATCCACAGGATATCCCATCGGTGGGATTATCGGAGCATGCTACGTGAGTGGTCGCTTGGAATTGGGTCACTCGGTTGGCGACAAACGTTTTCCAACGTCCAGGGATTGAACGGAGCCACTAAATTACGGTGGTCGAATAAAACGACCAAGCGACTTTTTTTTTTAAATTGCTGTGTGGAAAGATGAACAGCACATAGCTCCAATCAGGCAAGGAGTTACACGGATACTTCTTGATTAGAAGCCAGCAGTTTCACGCATACTTTTTTAGTAGAGCGGGCACACCATAACGTCCGTAAGCCTTGTCTGATTCATCAGCAAAGAAATGGAGTTCGATGGTGATTGCACTATCAATGAAAGCAAAGGAACTTGAACTTCACGAAGAAGGTCGATGGTAGTGGGGAACTCTTTCCACTCTTGCTGTACTTTTGGAGGCAGAGGGTGATCCCAATCATAGCGTTGGTTAACGGTGGATTTCAACGATAATAGGCAATGCATAAAAAGCTTCGCTCTCGAAACGATGGGACCAACTAGTTCTAAGGGATCGAAGATTTGGGCTACATATGACATTATCCTGCGCGTGGTGAAAATAGCAGCCGGAAGTTGCAACCACAACTTGAACCTAAATATATCGGTCCCGAGTTCCCAGACTAGACCGAGAGTGCTGACGGATTGCGGATCTTGCAGGTCGTGTCACAGCTAGATTGATCGGTCTTCTGGGAAATGTCGTCAAGGACTTCGACGGACTTTGAAGCTCACTACTTCATCGGGTTTCCAGCAAAATCGAGCATCGCTGAAACTTCATGTTGGATCGCTGACTCGACATCATCAGCACCTGACAAAAAAATATCGACGTAAAAGTCTTGGCGACAGGTTCCAGAACTCTAGCACAGCAGCAGGAAATACGTGACCACCACCATGATTTTGAAGAGAGGCAAAAGTTAACTTATCAATCGCTTTCATTATTTTTAAACTTCGTAAGTTGTTCTGATTCCATGGAATCAATATTTCATCGAAATATTTCTATTCAAAATTTAAGAAGGTAAGATTTAGACTGACCGGTTTCTACTTGAAGGAATTTTGCTTTATCCTAAACCACATTCATTACGGCATTTAGGGGGGCAAAACTGCCTGGAGAAGTCATTTTTTTTAATCTTTTGATTGTTTTACTCCAGCGGTGAATTAAAAATTTCCCCCTCGACTAAGTGAAATCATCTTAAAACAAAAGCAGATAATACATAAATGTGTGTCCACGTCTGCATGCCCTAACCAGGCTTTTTCCAGATGATGAGATGATATATATTTGCAAATTGTGTGCAGTGGAGTGCATTATTGTCGGGGAAGGTTGATCGTTTCGGTATATTAAATCGTTACTACGGCAAATCCGAAGTTTACCACAGTTTGGGACCGTGGGTACTTTCATTAATATTTTACTTTTGTCGACTTTAGCTGGACTTCAGCTACGGCACTTTTGTGGGTTGCCTGTTCCACTACATTTCTGTTGATTGTTGTTCAATCCTACGGTTCCTTACCGAATGTTTTGTAATCGGATCAATTTTTACTCGTAGTCAGCTTTTCTTCTGGATTCAATGTTTTTTTTTCATTCCTTGATTATCAAGATTATCAAGGTTCATCTCTCGTCGTTGTCAATCAAACACCTCTGCGGGTATTTTCTCAACGGGGATGAGATTCAAACTCGTGAATTTGGTGTGAGAGACATCACTACGGAGAGGTCACCCCATTGATTCTATGTTTAAATAAGTCATTTGGTATTTAGCCTTCGCGAACGGATCTTCCTTCATTGAAAATAATTTTAGAAAGAGATTTTCCACAAATAAAAGTTCATTGGAAAAAACTGAATCTGAGGGCATGAATAAGCTTAAACTGTTTCAAGAGAACAATGCGAACCATTTCAAGGCGCTTCAAGAGGAAGAACATAACACGTAGATGATACCATGGGAGTTGTAATTTTTTATTACTTTCAAAGAAAATTAAATGAGCACTTTGTAAAAAATGTCTGGAGTATTATTGAACAAATAAGAATTACAAAACCTGGGAATGTTTGAACAGCATTTTTAGACGGACTTTGAAACCAACTTCTTCATCAGGTTTCCAGCAGAATCAAGCATCGCTGAAACTTCACGTTGAATTCGGATCGCTGACTCGACATCATCAGGACCTGGCAAAAAATTATCGTCGAAATAAATCTTGACGACAGGTTCCAGCACTCTGATTCTGCCACAATAAATCCAGAACAGTGAATGCTTATTTCAGAGAAAAATCCATTGTAAATTAGTGTAAAACTCATCGAAAACAACTGAGTCGAAGGGTATTCATTGTTCCAAGAAAATAATGAAGAATATTTGATGTAGGACTCAAGCTTTGCATTTCAGAAGAGCATTGTAGGGCATGGATTGGAAATTGTCAGAACTTGTTAAGAAGTGAAGCGTACTGTAAGAATTATAAATTGTTTGAGAGGGATTTCAAATCACAATAAATAAGCACTATGCAACATATTAATGAAACACTATAAACTAATGAGTAAACCAGACTCGACACTTATATGCTGCGTTAAGTTAAATGTAAAGCCAAACAAGGTTCTGATTTTGTGGAAATTTTTGAGAAAATTCTGAGATAAAACTTGTTGAAAATTACATGCATAACTAAATAATTTTAGAATAGTCATTTTATAAGTCTCCTTAAGAGAAGTTAGACTTGATACTCTAGAAAAAAAAAACAAGTCCTAAACTAAAACTATGTTATGTGTCGTTGAAATGATTTTCATACATTTCTTATAATTCCCAGACATTTTGAACTTTTAATGGAGACTTTCGCGAAAGTAATCTGACATTCCTGCAAAGGAGGAAATTTGTATATTGAAAATTTGACGCGATTTCATGCTTGGAAAATTTTGAATAAGTAGGAACGCGATCAATCACTTGAGATCACAGATATAGTCTCAATCACTACAAACTGTGCTTTGTAAAGATCTCAAACACAACAAGGATCTTATGTGGAAAATGTTCGTGATGATCTCGCCCAAGAATTTCTTTTAATTGTTTTTGTTTTGATATTGTTTTAAATTTAAAACAATTTTAAAAATGTTAAATTCTGTATGCTGGACCATTGGGAAAAACAGATTCTTTTCCCTTTATTATCGAGATTTTCAGGCTTGGTCTGGTTTATCTCCCATAGTAGTCACTTAAACACCATTTGTGCATTCTTTAGGACTTGTCCGGGTTGAGATTTGGTCCCGTTACTTTGGCGTAAGAGGTATGGAAGATAACCACTACGCCAGAATGGGCCCCAGAAGAGCTTTCAACTAAAGTCTATAAGTCGCAGACGAAATAGGCATATCTGTCAAAGGATAAGCTTTTTCTAATGGAATTTAAAGAAATCTGCTTGCGTTAACTAAGGATGGTTTGAAAAAGTGTTTTAACTAAACAGTTTTTTTAACTAAAAGTTGGCAAACTAAAAATACTTGTGTTTGTCACAAAATATACAAATTCATGAATTATTGTAGAACCAATATTGAGAAGTGTCCAGAAAACCTCGATCTGAGACAGTTTTTCGAAGTTGGATGTCACAAAATCACTCAATTGCGATGCGTGAAAGCTATAGCAGTTTTCCATTTCCGAACATTTCCATGCAAATTAATTCGGATACTGATTGTTTTTAAAGATTGTGGCCTTACAATTAGTACAACCGGTTAGTTGTCATAAAATAATGTACGAGAAAGCTAAAATTGTATTTCCATTCGGTCTCAGTTCCACAAAATGTGGAATTTACATCTTATTATTGAGTTTGGATAGAAATTACATTTATTTTTGGAAAATTTTATTGTATTTCGTCAATTTTAATTAACATGTCAATTGTAACTTTGTCATATAATTATCACATGTCACTTTTAATGAAAAAAAAAACAAAATTCAATGAAATTTTTCCCGTTAATGATCAATACTTAGTGGGAATCCCTTTCTGATCAATAACTTCTTCCAATCTTCGCGGTAGACTTTCAACGAGCCGTTGACACCTTTGAATAGGGACACTGTACCATCTTTTTTGAGCAGCCTCCCAAAGGTCGGTCGAAGTCTCTTTCACGTCGTTCCACAAATTCTCAATGGAAATGAGATCAGGATTTTGTGTTGGCCAAATGCCCTACGCTCAATTTCAAACTACTTCTATTCAATTTTCACAACCTGCCGTGCTCTAACGGAACTATCGTATTCAAATCTTTGTTCTAACGAAAAAAAAATACTGTCCTCTCCTGGAGCCTCATGGTCATGAGAAATTATTTCTTTCCTAAACAACATCATAGTGAATAGTGTAAACGTGTTTTCTGGAAAGACCAATAAGGCTTGTTATTTCATTCCTTCGTTTTTGAGATTTATAATAACATTTATAAGCTCAGTGTGAAGCAATTTGTCATTGCCTGTTAACAAGAAAAACTTTGATTGTATCCACTATATGATCATTAAACAGCTTATTTTCCAAAGTGAATAACTACCAACATTTCGGAATGAAGTTCAGAAAAAAAACTATACGTGTGCTAATTAGATGGCCACACAAGTTCGAGAAAATAATTTGTGTTCAATCGGTATGCAGCTGTCAAAGGCTTTTGAATCAGTTAACCTGAACATTGAATCGACTATGAATGGTGCATCAAACATGCTATCAATAAACTAGACTAGGAATGATAGCGTGGACGTGACACAAAAGACAATTTTCAAAGACCAAACTGTGCTAAGTATGAGACCACCACTGTAAATCTCCAACTTAGATAGATAAGTGATCTCACTGTAGTTAATCAATGTTCAAAGAAAAACCTCGTGGATCGAACTACATTTGTATTGCTTCGCTCTTCCTATTCTTGAAAAAAAAAAAAAAAAAAAAAAAATAAAAAAAAAAAAAAAAAAAAAAAAATGTGAGCAAAGGGGGCCGAGGGGTACGCCACTTTGCGATTTCACATTGGATCGGTGCAAATCCTTATCAAATTCACACAAAAAAAAAACCATCGCTTCCACTATCGCCATTAATCGCAACAGTATTATGAATCGCGAAATTAATCGCGTAATCGCGTCTCATCGTCACCGATTCTTACTCGAATTGCGAGCAAAGTTATGGATGTCTGGCAGCTATGACATTCATATTCGAGGTACCCTTTTTTTTCTGGCAACAGTGTCGATATTTGTTTTGATTATTTCGAGCAAGTGAATCCAAGCAAGCAAGTTTCCCGTAACAAAATCAGTAGTTTTGTTTACGTTTGTTTCGGTGCTAAAAAAACCATTACTATCTTCGTTTGACTATCGAATGAGTTTAGTTTGTCAAGTTTGAATCTGCATATCTCGAGTAACTGTTGTCGTAGATTGTTGTATTATTCAGTACCATTGTTTCTGTAGCAATTTATGTGACAAAAATACGAATTATAAATGCGTAATAAAGAAAGAGTTCCGAATCCAAAAACTTTCTGTTTTAGCCACAAGATTGTTCTGCTGGTTGCGTCCCTAAAGAGTGCCTACGAATGAATTGCACTAGTATCAACTGCTTCTACGTGGATGTTGTTTTATGTCTATGCTTCTATATGATTTCTGTCTCATGTATTAAAGTCTGACAGGTTGGTATCACCCTGATAATGGTCTCGTATTTAATAAAGCATGATGGGTATTCTGATTTCTGTTTAGTCGAAGTTGTCACTGATCCTAGTTATTAGGACAAGTTTGTCCGTTGCTTTTCCTATTCGTGGGATCTATTTCTAGCAAAGAAAGACCAGCCTTTTGCTTTCACAGCCCCCGCCATTTTCATCAGCAAGGCTCTCTCCACTCATTAAATTAAAATCTTCTGGTTTCTATATACTTCCGTAATACTAGATTTCCTGCAGAGAGGTTCACGAGCTCTGGAAATCTACATATACCAGCCTCCATTCTACTGATTTGCTCTTCGGTGAGGTCTTCCAGGGGCTGGTTTATGGAGCCTGTTCTCTCGGCCATGTTTTCAAGGAGGGTTGGTATGGTGCTCTTGAGAAAACCGTCAACTTTCTTCAACACGGACACGGAACTGACGTCGACTCGCCTGGCGGCCTAACGCAGAAAAGGAAACGAAAAAAAAAATCGAAGCATGAATAGTGAAAACTGCGATTTTCTTGCGATGTCAGGAGAAAATATTACTGATTTAATATTTGGAAGCGAGAAATGTCATTTTATTTCTGGCAGTTCTGGTTGTCAAATTTTTCGAGCAGTTCCATTCTGTCAGCGATAATTTTTATTATGATCGCATCGTCATCGCGCTCTCATCGCGATTGATCATGCTAATCGCATAAAATGCTTTCAGCAGAAATAAAATCGTCATCATCATGGAAATTGTCATGCCAGGGAGGCTTTATCTAACGCTCATCGTGGGAGTTGCAGCCCCCTCGGTCGTACCCCCCCCCCCCTTTTTTTTTTTGTTTTTTATTTTTTTTTTTTTTTTGGAAAAGAACATAAAATTTTTTTTTTTTTATTAAAATAAACTATTATTTTTATAATTGTTTTTTTTTTTTTTTGTTATTGTGGGTGTTGTAAAAAATAAAATAAAAAAAAAAAAAATAAATTAATTTTTTTTTTTTTTTTTTTTTTTTTTTTTTTTTTTTTTTTTTTTTTTTTTTTGTTTTTTTTTTTTTTTTTTTTTTTTTTTTTTTTTTGTTTTGTATTGTGTTGTGTTTGGTTTTTTTTGTTTGGGTTTTGTGTGGTGTGGTTGGGGGGGGGGGGGGGGGAGTTTTGAAGTCTGTGTTAATGATCCACTATGTTCTAATCTCGATAGCCGTTATCAGTCAAGAAGTTTGAGCAATACCCAAAATTGTATATTTTTGATCATCATGATCATCAAACATTTTCCGTAATATTGATCCATCACAAAGTTCATTTGATGGAAAACGTCCATTTGAGCTACTTGAATGATATGATCAATCGATTAGCAATTATGCATGAAATACCATTTTGTTTTCACTCTCGAATTGTTCTCCAGCTAAGCGAAGCCCCTCTGGCAAAGCCATAATTTAATTAGTAATGAGATCAAAACTATTAAATTAACCTTGTTTGAAAACCAAACAACTACCTACCAATACAATGGCAAAACGGTTCATCCACTTGGTTGTTATTGATAAACTACATCTGCCAAACTAAAATCTCCCCTCTGCCAAAGGGCCCGCTACATCCCTGATGGTCGCCGATTTAGTAGTAGGTACACTCATCTGCTCACCGCCGCCAACGACCGTCGTGCACCACAGTCACTGAGGGCCGTTCGCATAGTGTAGCACGGAACTGCTGATGGTATCAATAAACCAGCCCCAGCAGGCCATGCGACAGAACGCGACCACCGATCAGCGTGGCTTGCTTGTGTAAAATCGCTCGTATCTCAGGCACACTCCTCCTCTACATGTGCAAAACTCTCGCAGCTCGCGAATTCAATCATAAAAGTAATAAACTTATTCAAGGTGAAATGTTGACCATGAAAATTATTTCCCGTGTCTTTTTTTAGAATTTCGTACTCAGCGAGCAACTAGCAGCAGCGACAGCAGCAGCAGCAGCCGGGCAGAGGAGCGCGATTTCGCGATTTTTGGCTCGAATTCGGAACGGCGTGGATTCCCCAGTATTGGTAAACAATAACAGAAACAAAAGTGCACATGTAGTATTGACGCTATTGGTTTCGTGTGTTCAACTCGCAAACGTCAAATGATCACATCGCAGATGAGTCGAAGCGACGGGTTTCAGGCGGTGAATATTAATAAATCATCGTAATATGAACGAAAATGGATAGCACGAGTGTGAACGGGCGGTGAAAATTTCTGGTGGGCTGTGGTTTGAAGCGGAAAAACGATTAGATCGAAGAAAAAGTCTCGAAATTGACATTGAACGTGAAATAGATTACGGACACAGGTTGGGAAAGGGCATGATTGAGACGAAGGAAGGAAAGGAAATGTATTCGAAGTGAGCGCGCAGAAGGCCTTGAATCAGACTGTGAAGGATAAGTCCAAGGACCAACGTCATAGCAACCAGCACGCGAGCTTGAAGTGAGAACCCTTTGCTGAGTTCGTTCGACCGCAATGCCAGTAACCGAGTGAACTGATCCTGAGTTGTAAGTAAAGGGATAGCGAGTCCTATTGCCACAGTTTACCATTGATGTAAATCGGAAGGGTGCTCGGTTGAAATGTGATACCACCCCATCTGACAGTGTATGAGTGAGTGCTCGGTGCATACGACGGGCGTTGTTGTTGTTTTTGTTTCGTGAGTGGTGGCCCTCTCTCGGTGTCAGTGACATATATACGTTTTGGGTTTCGTTCTATATGTACGTGCTCCCTCAATAACGAAGTAGGCTGCCTGCCTGGTTCAGTGTGTTTATGTGCTGGTTTTATTTTTGTGTTTAATGCGTGATTTACAAGTCAACAGCACTCTGACAGCGGTATGTATGTTTTGGTGTACACGCAGGCGGCGGCAGATCTTATTTTGAGTTTCCGAAAATATTGACCTTGAACTCGCGCGCTCGGTTCGCACATCAGTGTACGCGAGCAGGAAGGGGAGCAAAAAACAACGAGAGCACACAAAGTATGGTGAAAATATTCGATTTATCCGTGCTTTGCCTACTGCTATGTGGTGGTGAGTGAGGTGAGAAAAAAAAACTCCTGTGTGTTTGAATGCTGAATTATTTTTTCCGAACCGAGACAGAGGCCAAGTTCAGCTCCTTATTTTCACGAAAGGCCTCTAATGTATCAATAATTATTTTTTAAGTTCGTGGAAGCAAAAGAAAGAGAGAAAAGGAGAATGTAGAATAGTGTGTCGCTCGGTCAGAGCCAGTGTCAGTGTTGTAATTACAGAGGAAAATTATCTAGAAAAATGCAGTGCTTGAACAAACTCGCTCAGGACGAGAAGGATTCACTGGAAATAAGGACATTCGTGATAGGTGACAACCAGCGAATAATGTATTCACCACGTAGTACGGAGCCGAAGAAATCTGTTAAACTCGCAATTGCCGCTCCCCAGTCGGCATCTGCGTCATGTTCCATGGTGACCTCGAATGGTCATCACCAGCAGCAGGATCGGGCCAGGATTCAGATAATTTCAAAGTCTTCGAATAAGCCATGTGAAAATGTGGCACCTATTCAGGCGCAGGAAGTACACGTCATACGGGATGGTCGTTTCTATGACCTTCATCATAACCATGCGTCTCCATCTCACCACCCGCATCAGGACGCGCTGCCTTCTCCGAGGTCGAATGGTCTAATCATAACCAATGCCGGCAGTAGCGGAGGTGACAGCAATCCTTGTAGACCTCCACCTCCACTTCATCACTCTGCGACTACCAACACCATCATAATCGATGCTCCTCCGCATTCTGCGGTCTCTAGTAGTAAACAGCATTTGCCCCCACCTCCGGCGACGCTAATGGTGGTTCAGCAGCAACAACAACAACAGCATCATCATCACCATCACCATCAGTCGCAACATCAGCATCAGCATCAACAGCAACAGCACCACGTGACATCGATGCAGCCTCCACCGCCACCACCCCCACAGGGTGCCGGTAATGGCAGCATGGGTGGAAATGGTAGTGGCAGCATGATGCCCAAGATGAAGAGCGCACACGAGGAGCCTTCCAGTTCGATGCCTGATTTAGGTGAGTGTCTTCTTTCTTTCTTTTCAATATTTCGAAGTTACACAGATCACTTCCGGCTTTCCACGCCTCTAAATGACTTATTGGTTCGATAAATGCATCCTGTATTGTCGGAGTGAGGAGGTGGAATTTATCAAATGGAGGGGAGCCATCGATAATATAGCTTATGCTGATCCGTTAATCGCAATACGGGTAGGCGTGTGGAAAAGTACTAAAAGAAAGTACAAGTTTATCAATATTATTAGCAATAATGAATCATACAATTTTCGAAAGAACTTCTTGTTTTGTATGGCGAAAACAAAGATGCATCGATTGACACTATTCAGTTGCTTATTGAATTCTTGCATCCCTTATAATCCATGGGTACAATATTTGGAAGCCAACTAATGTGTCATCAAATTTACACTGAAAATATATATTTTTTTTTATGTATATATATATATATATATATATATATATATATATATATATATATATATATATATATATATATATATATATATATATATATATATATATATATATATATATATATATATATATATATATCTATATTTATGTAAACACAGTTTTCGTACATTGAACACTTGTCTCAACACACACATTGCAAGCAACATTCGTACTGCGTTTCATCAGCAAAATGCTTGCAAAACACATTATTCGTACAATGCACGAAATGAATTTCGCGCGAACCAGCCAATCGCTGTCCCTCTTCTATCGTATCCGAACATGTTGGTGTTGCTGCTGTGGCGGCAAACATCATTTGTTTACCTTGAAATAAAATTAAAGCGTCACGCGCATAGAGTTAAAAAATTTGACTTCATCTTCATTTATCTCTACTTGCCATGGGTCATCATAGAGAGATGGATCAGTCGCAGTTCTTCCCAATTGAACAGGATGAATCCGAAAGATGCGGAAAATATGAAATTTCACAGATCATGGAATCTCCGAAATTGCTCTCAAAATTCTCAGGAATGTTTCGGAATGTCGTGTATAACCTATCTAGCTTCTTTTTCTTCTAACTGGCTTTGAAACTCTTTTGAACGAAGTTTCGCCTGCTTTCAACACAAACATTCTAAGGACTGTATCGAAAATAAACTGGCAAAAAAAATTAAAAACAACTGGTTCATTTAATTCAAGTTTGCTCTCTTAGTTTGAACAAAAAAAAAAATGGAAGCAACTTTATTTCCAGAATTTTATGTCTTTGGAATTGACTCCACTAATGAGGTTTTGGACAGTAGTTTTGTCGCATTTTCTGGAAGCCGTAGACCAATTATTTTTAAACCCTTCCATGGTTTTGCACTCCTTACTACTCTTCTTAAAGTTGCGCTTGACGATTGCCCATTAGCATTAAATTGAACGAAGCTGTGGACAATTGGGTGAATTGATGTCTTTCTTTGATTTTCTTGCATCCATTGTACTGTTTTGGCGTAATGCGATGACATCAAATTTCAGTCAAATCTCAGTCAGTATGGTCGAAAACAAATGAAGGACCCTGGCTGCTTGTATAACGGAAGCATCGTTTTCTACAAACACTCGGTACGGTAAGCTGCGGCATTTATCGTACTTTTAGTGTAGAAAATCGATGACATGGAACCGCAAGAACCAATTGCCTGCCATACGAGATCCTTCTGGCCAAATTTTTCCACCTCGAACGACTTTCCAGAGATGCTCATATCTTCGCCGAAGACCTTGGTGTAAAATTGCGGTCCTTTCACATATGTTTCGTCATCAATCAAAACGCAGTCGTTGCAAAAGTCGACTGTATAACTTTCTTGCTCTAGTTTTCACCCTGGATTTTTGCTCAGCACTTTGTTTTACTTATTTCTGCTTCTTATAAGTCTTCAGGTTGTTGCGCTTCTCAACTCTTTGCACCGTTCCGACGGAGCTACCAGCCTTTTTGGCCATATCACGAATCGACATAGATCTGTTCCGAAGGATGAGGTTGAGTACCTTCCGATCTAATTTTAGGTCAGCTGGACCTGGTTTTCTTCCTCTTCTTGGCAGCTCATCGAACGAGTAGTGTTCCCCGAATTTGTGAGTGGTAGATTTTTCGCTTTCGTGATGAATTCCGAAGCGTTTCGCAATTTTGTTCATCGAGACATTCTTATCACGAAGCCGCGTATCCACCACTTGAAATGTCTTTTCGATTTGCGGCAGCTCAAAAACGATCACTGTTTACCGACAGTTCAGTAGCTGATCAAGTTGTTGACAGATGAACGTGTCAAATTTAGGTGAACTCAGACCGATAGTCTTACGCGTGAATGTGTGAGCACATCATAAGCGTTGCCAGTTTATTTTCGATACAATCCTTAGAAGCTCTTTCACAGAAACAATAATTCGCAATTTAACTATAACTAACAGTGAAATCATAAAATCTCCGCATGCTTTGGGAAAGACTTAGTGAATACAATCTATTCCCTCCCGAAATTTGTGAGTGTCGGTAGTATTTCCGCGTTTTTTGGTTTTTTTTTTTGCTTCGCCCCCGCATCCGAAGGAAGAGTTACATCAGCATAGTTTTGTTTATTAGTGGTAGTATAGTGACCTCCGGATATAAATTATTAAGTTTGAGTGTTTTTCCGCTTTGTCGCGAATGAATCGATGATTATTAGCAGATTTGAAGTTCGATATAGAGTCGCCTTATAGCGGTGGTTTTGATTATTGGCAGAGTGCGGAGTGAAAAAAAAGAAGACCAGTGCACGTAGAAAACGGCCATTTGCTGGTCAGAAGCAACAAACAACGACAACGCACATGCGTGCTTGAAAGGCTGGCACATAATTTCAGATGCATTCACCACGTGGTGTATAGAGTTTTGCTATGCAGGTTGTATATCTAACGGGCGGTTTAGCAACGTTAATTTTTGCGCTTATTTTGTCGCGAGTGCATGAAATTAATTACGAAACAACGTCGACATTTCTTATTTCTACGAAAGAACTAGCGAGTATCAGTAAGGAAGCGGCCATGGGTGAGATCTATCTGATTATTACTATATAACAAACCATCTTTTTAAATAATACTAAATACGTGCCTGGTTTGGAAATTTTACATTTCCAAATTTGGAAGTGTGTTGCAGTGCCCTTATTCAAATGATATCGGTAATGTTTACATGCGGGGCTTATTGTATGTGAAAGTAACCTCGGAATGGGTGGACCAGACATTCTGAAATGGGTTGCTGGATCTGTAGAGCTATCACTTTCTAGCTCTCGGATTAAAGCTGCTTCCAATGGTCACTTGAGCGATTGTTGTAAACAGATTTCTTCCATAATACTATTGCCGGCCAATGAATGTTAGATTGTACACACACAAACACAATCCTTAGAAGCTCTTTCACAGTTATTATTTGAGAGTTTTGTATTGTTTTGCAAGCACAGTGATATTTTGTGCCCAGGAAAGTCAAGAAATTTGCCATCACTAGAGATTCCTTTGACCGTACTGGGAATCGAAACCTCCCTTTCCGGCTTACTAAACCGTGCTTTTACCGACTAATTTTTTTGAGGACCCTATCTAGCATTGTTTGTGAATCTGTGGGCCACGATCCACTTAGTAGATCACAGGCTGTATGTGAGTCACCAGGTAATCATATTGTCTTCGAAAGTTTTCCGAAGTTACATTTTTTTGGAGCCATATGTTAAAAAAAATAAACGCGTACTTTATCATTGTTAGCCAGACAGTGGAACTGGTAGAATATCAGAGTGAAATAAGAACGTATTTGGAGGTAACGAAGAGCACCATTCCAAAAAGATGCTGCAGAGTCGCTTCCTTATTTTTCCAACAAGTTAACATAACCACGTGCGGTGATGCAAAAAGCAATTGATTAACACGTCATTCTAATCGCATTCACTGTGCATCTCAGTCAGACGGTCGAGCTGTTCGGTCCATAAATGTTTAACTTAAATGCAGTATCGATAAATGCATGCTAACCCGTTTACTACATCGTTCTCGGCCAGTTAACCTGATCAACGATCGAAGTGACTCCCGAATAAAGCAAAATGATAAAGCTGCCTGCCAAATCGCTTTCATCGTCATTCTCAGCCAGACAGTCGAACTGTTTGTGCATCGAAGTTACAGCCAGTCGAGAGCATGAAAACAAACAGCAGCATTCGCGGTGACCGGCGAGTTGATAGTAGCTTGAAATGCCGCTGGAATGATAATCAGTTGCAAAAACGCGCTTAACAAACCGCTTCCTCTGTCATTCTCAGCCAGAATATTAAGTTGGTCTTAGGTCGGGGTGAAAGCAGAACAGAATGCAGGGAAAAGAACTAAGAACTTCCTTTTTCGTACACGCAAAACGTCTGCCAAATCGCTTCCACCATCATTCAAGTAAAGCAGTATCACAAAATTGAATAGAAAAAAAACTACAAGGTTCATAGCGTTGTTAAAACGATGACGTAGGACTACACAAGTAAATGTAAGCCATTTTGAATGTATAATGTAATGCTCTTCGCATTAGCCCTTTCAGGCCTAAATTTTTTCAAGCGTTATTATTCAAGTATTCTGATTGTTTTGGTGCTCAATAGCATAGAAATGATTGAAAAAATATGAAGTATTTGTTGAGGTGTGCTAAGTTGTCCAAACTGTCCTGGAGTTGAGAACTTAAGATCTACTGTAACAGTAGCTTTATCCGCTATACAATGTTATGATATGTATTCAAACATATTCAATAAATGTCCTGGAAAATCAACAGACCTTATCAGATAATTTTGGGATATTTTACGCTAAACTAACTAACTTAACTTTGCATGTGTGTGTATATACAATCCAACGCCCACCGTCCGGCAGTGTTTTTATGCAAGAAACATTTTTGCAGTTAAACGAACTTTTGCCGACACGACAAACATTTTTAGCCCGGGAGTTGGAAGGTGATAGCTCTGTTGGGTTCCAGTGACCCCTTTCAGAATGTCTGGTTACTCGTGTCCATTCCGAGGTTACTTTTACTTACAACAAGCCCCGCATAGACACAGTACAAACATCAAATGGATATAGGTACTGTGCATACACTTCCGTCATCAAATCTTATTGTCGTGAGGATGGCACGTATTTAGCAGTATCGTTCAAATTTAGCTATAATCAGATAGATCTCACCGAAAATTGTTGCTGATATACAGTCTTCATTTGGACAGCTTCCCAGTGGTGCTAAATGATTGTTTTGATTTAAGACGGCTTCCCTGTGATGCTAAATGATGCATTTATGTCTCTACAGAAAAAGCACTCCGCTATTCAGCAAATATTTTTACATCATCCTTTTTGAATAACCGCCCGAATACAATTAGTACTTCCGCACAAATGCAATACAATGAAAATCACAGGTAAAAAAAAGCACTTCCGAAAACAAATTTAACTTGAAAATCACAATCATTGTTCAACGAATGAAAAAAAAAACTTCAGAGCTCTCCATCTGATGAGTGCTGATGAGTGCATCTGAAATTACAAAAAAACACACAAAAAACAAGAAAAAACGGGGAAAAACTACTGGTCATCATAAATTTTGGGAGGAAATAGATTATATTCACTACATCTTACACAAAATACGTGGAGATTTTATGATTTCACTGTTTGATTTTATTTTTCGCAAAAAGGATGCAGCAAAAACAAAACACGTCAGTTTCCCGCACGGCTTGCTGCGATCAAACTAACTTAACTTTGTATAACACATTAAGATACTGTTACGATTGTAGACCTTAAGTTTTGAAGGACAGCTTGAATAACCTTAAACTAACAAGGTTATCCTATGATGTATGTGAACTTGTCTGAATATACATTGATTATGCTTGAATATTTATCGTAGCTTTATATAGCCCAAAAGACTACGGTTAGTACTGTATACCTTAACTTCTGAACTCAAGGTCAGTTTTTATGAACTTGAACATCCCAAGATAATCTGATAATGACTGGTGACCGTAAAGAAGATTCACTGAATGTGTTTGAATGCATATCGCCACCTTTCATAGGTTATAAAGCTACTGTTACGACTGTAGATTCTAACTACTGAACTCAAGAGTAGTTTTGGTGACCTAGAACTTCTAAAAGTATCCCATTATATCTGTTTACCTTCCAGAAGACTCACTTTATTTTGTCAAAAACATACCCAAGCAACACAAAACTGACATAATTGATTGCTGAGTTGCATTCAAGTAACATAAACTGATTTGCAACCAGTGTGCTACTAGGGTATTGCTACTTTGTTTAGTTCAGAAAGCTACAGTTACAGCTGTAGATTTTGACTTTTGAACTCCAGGATAGTTTGGATAACATCCAACGATAATCTCAAAATGTCTGTTGTTCTTCCAAGATGTTCAATGAATATGTTTCATTATACATCGTACCTTTGCATGGCCCGGAAAGCTTTTGTTACATCTGTAGGTCCTAAGTTCTGATCTCAAGGATAGTTTGAATTACTCAGAACATGTCATATTGCATTATAATGTTTGTTAACCTTAAGGAATATTAATTGAATATGTTTGAACATTAACTGTAACCTTGCATTGCCTAAAAATTACTGTTACAACTGTATATCTTAAGTTCTGATCGCCAGGACAGTTTGGATGACCTAGGTCATCCCTGGTTCTTTCTAGCTCAGTTTTCGCTTGAGCTAATAATAGAACAAGGAAAATGTGTTTCCATCATCATCTCTAGTTTTTCAGTAACAGGATTAGTAAAAGAGCCATCCTCTTTTTTCAAAGTCCCAACCCCATTGGAATGATCTTTAGCGAGGATTTTCTGCAACCTGGCAGTTGCTGGAGTACTTTCAATGTTTTCACATGTATGGCTCCGTCCGAGTATCAGGGACGCTCTCGAGTCCCTTCGAATCTCGGAGAGGGTTACGGCAAGGTGATGGATTGTCGTGTTTGTTGTTTAACATTGCATTGGAGGGTGTGATTCGAAGAGTTGGGATAGACACGAGTGGCACGATCTTCAGGAAGTCTGTCCAACTATTTGGCTTCGCCGACGACGTTGATATCGTAGCACGTAACTTTGAGACGATGGCGGAAACGTACATCAGACTTAAGGCTGAAGCTGGTAGGATTGGGCTTGTGATCAATGCGTTAAAAACAAAATACATGAAGGGAAGAGGCTCACGAGAAGAAAATGTTAACCTCCTAGCACAAGTTCAGATCGACGGTGATGAAATCGAAGTAGTAGACGAATTCGTGTATCTGGGCTCATTGGTGACCGCCGATAACGACACCAGCAGGGAAATACAAAGGCGCATTATGGCTGGCAATCGTGCCTTCTTTGGACTCCGAAGGACGCTATGATCGAACAAAGTTCGCCGAACCACAAAGTGTGGTTGGTGCTGCGTACGATCTACGGTGGAGTGCAGATGGAAGACGGAACGTGGAGGAGGCGAATGAACCACGAATTGCATCAGTTGCTGGGAGAACCTCCCATCGTGCACATCGCAAAAATCGGTCGATTACGATGGGCTGGGTATGTCGTAAGAATGTCGGACGACAGCCCTGTGAAAATGGTTCTCGAAAACGAACCGACAGGTACAAGAAGAAGAGGCGCGCAACGAGCAAGGTGGATCGATCAAGTAGAAGGTGACCTGCGGACCCTCCGCAGACAGCGAGGCTGGCGAGGTACAGCCATGGACCGATTACAATGGAAACAACTTCTGTGTACACCAGAGGCCACACCGGCCTTAGTCTGATTGGTAAGGTAAGGTAAGCCTCCAATCTATCCTCTTTGATCTCCGTATTTCCTTATTGTAATCCGTGAGGGATTGCTTATATGGACCCCACTGCTGTGTTTTTTTAGTTTAGCCCAGTTAAACATTTTCCGGGCTTTTTTACGAAGTTTTTGTAACTTGTTGTTCCACCATGGTACATCCCTATTAGTAGACCGTTCCTTAGCAACGCAACTTTTGTTAAACGCATTTTGGATCATATTCGAAAGTTGTTTAGAACTTTCTTCTAGTTCTTTTCGAGAATTTATGCTAACTATTAGCGTATTTACGTTCGTTGTTAACACTGAATTGTAGAGCTCCCAGCTTGTCTTCTTAGGATCCCTTATAGTTTGTATGAGTTGTTGTTCAGCCCTATATTCAAATAATATTTGCATGTGATCAGACAAAGATACTTCATCAGATACATGCCAATTTTTGATTTTGTCAGAGATCATTGGACTACACTATGTCAAATCAAGAACTTCTTGTCTAATTGCATTTACAAAAGGTGCATCTCCTCTGTTACATATGTCTATCTCATTGTTGGAAATATACTCTAAAAGGTACTCGCCTCTCTTGTCGATGCCCGTACTAGCCCATATGGTGTGATGAGCATTTGCATCACAACCAATTATAAACGCCTTATTTTGTTTATAAAATTTGTTTGTCAGAGGATCTTAAACTGTTCGCCAGTGAAAAGGCCTTGACCTACTGAATAACGTTGCTCAAGACAGTAACATTGTAAGTGATCCGTATCAAGAGATATTCTGGGAAGGAATGTGTTGTACAAAGTAAAAAGCGCGAGTGCTCGTGTTACAAAAGTTGGCGAAAGTGTTGTTAAGATCCGGAGGTCTCTACTATAAGATATAACGGAATAAAGCAACATGAGCATGAGCATGATTGACCGCCCAAGGTTGCTACTCCGTTATTGCCAGATCAGCTGTATTTACACAGAGAACCAAAAGATGATGCTTGGGACCAGCATACATCCTCAATGTGTAAAAACTGGTGATCCCAAACCAAGACAATACCGGCGCCGGCCGTGCCCGAATGCTGGTCAAGTAGAGAATGGATAGGAATATGTTGACATGATACTCGCTTTATTGGAAGCCGAGAACACCTCTGCACTCCCACGAGAAATCACTGGGATGTTGAATAATTTTTTTGGGTTTGCAGCAGGATCCGTTTCGGTGAACGGTGTTCTGAATTCAACTGACGTCGGCAGCGAATAAGATATTTATCTATGTACCCGATTTATTCTCTGTACAGCGATGAACATTAAAGTTATTCAAATTTTGGCACCGATTTAAACCAACAGTAAGGATGCTGTTGGGGCCACTCACAAGTGTGGATTGTTTATTTCACCAGAATACAAATGGTTTATTTCAATGGAATACAAGAATATGTTGAGATATCCAATTTGACGACCGATTTAAACCGACAACAAGGATGCTGTTGGGACCACTTTCAAGTGTGGGTGGTTAATAGAAAAAAATCTTATGTTACACAGCAGTAACACATCTACACTACCTAGAATCACCCTCCCTAAAACCCTGAAGCAGATAAAAATAAAAAATTAAAATATCATAGAAGACAAAAATGCTATTAATACAAATTTCCAACTTGAATGATGTACATAGCATAGCATAGCATAGCATAGCATTTTCGACCATACACAATCCTGGGTTGGCTGTTGTAGAGCCGATGGAAGCGCCAAAAGAGCTGCCTTGGGTGTGTCAGGCTCTTCATCCATCGATTTCTATGCACAACACCTGGCCAGGTCCTTATCATCAGCAAGGGATGGGAGGGAAGTGTTGATTAGATGCCTACTTAAGAAGATGCTGAGAACTAATGCGACCTTCATAGACATCTGGAGTTGGAAGTTGGGTGGGATTGTGAGGGAGGCTTTCCTTGGCGAAAAAGCGTATGTATATTTATATATATAGGTCGTTGGGAGTGACGAAGCTAAGAAAATAATGCACTCCTTTGCTGTCCGCATTTTGGGCTGAAAAACCGGCGTTTTCTACTTGTAGAGCCTTTTCTTGTGTCACAACTTGTTTGTCGGTTGAGACATGAGCATTAACTCTTGCCCTAGCCTCTTATTGCTTATGGTTATAGCGCCATTACTCGCTCTCTGAAAAGAGAAGAAGAACGCGCCTTTCAAAGTCATATGCCCCCCCCCCCCCTTTCTCTCTCTCTCTCTCTCTCTCTCTCTCACACACACACACACACATCACTGCTTCTGTTTGGATTTAGATTAGCGAGCGCCGACTGAAAGTTAAAAGCGTCCAAACAATTCACCAACTGTCGAATATTGCAGTTAAAAGTCGACTACAATGTTTACAGGTTACAAAGATTATTGATAGTTGATTTCCTTTGGAGTTTCATAATATTCACCATAAAAATAAATGTGCATATAATTCGGAGCATAATACGCTATAGAAAGCATAATTTGTTTTGGATATTTTGCTATCAAAAAAATTTCCCGCAACACTAGACCTTTTTTTTACTGCTAAATGAATCAGAAGAGCAGAGAATCGAACAACGCAGAACAACAAAAACCAACCTCGATATCACAGTGAAGTTTCACAGCTGTGGCCATTTGGCCGTATGCTGGTTTCCTGGCAGCCAATAGGTTTCATGACGGTTCTCAAGTGGTCATAACGTCTTTCACTGGAACATCTTCAAAATCTCCATGGTCCTACAAAGGTTATATCAACTTATTCTCACAACCGTCCATAGAGTGGGCCATTTTGTACAAATTTCGGCTTTAAAGAAGCATAGAGGAGGTGTGGGTAGACAAAACAGTTTTGAATGTATTTCTATTAACAAAGCCGGGAGGAGCGCTATACGGCTGGAATAAAACTAAAATTGTTACTTGGGGTCATTGGACGCTCCAGGCAGGCTTATGCAGAAATGCTTAAGTCTGCAACAGCCGTTGAAGATGAAAACCAATTTTCGATTTTATCAGTTGAAGAATCGGACTCTGACTCATCTGACGAAGGTGATTCTACGGTGGCACAGGCACCCGGATCCTCAAAAAAGAAACGTTTTTCATCGAAAGTGCGCCGTAACATAACTAAAGTCACCTCGACAAGATACAAGATTAAAAAATGTTCAGACTAATGGAGAACAAATCGTGAAACCAAAGGTTCCTATTGCTCCTGTTACAGTTAGAACTTCCCGCCTTTATCCAAAACGAATATTAATAATAATAATCCTCCATTTTTCCAAAAGGAAATCAAGTCCGATCGAAGATTGATAGCTTTTTCGGACATTGTTGCATTCATTTTACAAATTCTGTGAATCTTCAGAGGAGGAAGGATGCATGGACATACCGTACCATACGCTCTGAGTTATGTAAAATTGGAATAAAATAGAAATTTTAAATACCATTATAATAATGTTTTGAACGATCTCACCGATGTCTCTTGTTTCCTGAGCTTCTGTTACTATTACGCGAAGTCCGATCGTAGTGTTTTTCAGCATTCCATCCACCACAATCGACATTTCCATTGCTCCACATCCTATCCATATAATGTTCAGTGGTTTACAACGACTGAAACTTTTTGCCCTTAGTTTTTGCCAGATGATGAGCTTTAACTCAATATTTAACAGGCACAGCATTTTCTCCGGAACATTGTCCACGTTTAATTCAATGGCACGTTTGATTCAATATCACAATCAGGTATCAATTCATCTTTTAATTTTTTTAAACTGACCACGATATCACTCTAGATCGACACAAAGCTCTCCAGCGTTCCTGCGATTCCCAGAATGTCAGTGCCTGCGAAAAAGGACGCAACTAGCGAGCTAGCCCTCACAACGCAAGTAATTTCCACCGAAGGGTTTCCGTGACTTTTCACAATGAGGATTCCAATAACGACGTCTTTTTAAACTCCGAGGCTTTCTCCTTATACACACTTGGATGCATTTCCATTACTCATTCTTCACCATAACATGAATTTTTTTAGTTTTTTTTTTCGAACCAATGATTACAAGAACAACAAGAATTCAATAAAACTAATCACACGCTAACACTACAATATCTCAAACTAGCTGACCCGGCGAACTTTGTTCCGCTTTAATCGATTTTATGATTCAAATAATTCCGAACATTCATGATTTAATTATTTTTTTTATTAACTTTAAGCTTAATTTTTTTCTCATTTGCAATGAATAACAGATTACGACACTCGAATTTTAGGTATTGATTTCGAATTTGTTTGAAAAAATATGCTTTATTTGCATGATTTTAGAGGATGACAGAATCTTGCGCTAGTTCAATTCAGTGCTTTGTGATGGACTACATTTTTTGTTCCATTATCCGGCGCGTAAATAAACAAAGATTAATAAACACTAATGCGAGAAGCATTCGAGATTAATCCCGCACACTTCTTAAGATTGACCTTGTGATTTATTGATTGTTATGTCACCATGACCATGCAAGGTGAACCGGAAATTGTATTCGTTAAAACTCGAAAGGTAAATCGTTCGAAATAAGTGGAAATCTTGGATTGAGCACTTCCTCGCCCTTGAATTTGCCTTTGAGTATCATTGCTTGAATGACATGATTCTTGAGTTGTTATACGACCAATCTTGTTTCATTACATAATTTCTGTTGATTTAGGCTCCGGAGCATGATGATAACATATCAAATCTTCAGTCTTAAATTATATGGTGGTAATCCTGGTAAATCCAATGAATTTAGGAATTCTGTTGGATAAATGGTTCCTTCGTCCAGATTAGTCACACAATCAATTAAGTTGAATGAACGTAATTGTTCAGGAATTGTGTTTTGAATTACGAAATTCAAATCCTCGACATCCTTATTTTTCGTTGCCAAAATCGCACGTGCACTTAAGCAATCGTGGTTCTCTTAATTCTGGACTATTTTTTGGAAAACACTCGAAATGTGTTCCTCTTTCGTCGTTGTGAAATGGCAGACATTCGGCGGGAACGAAATCAATCCATTGCCAATCGCCAACAATTGTTCGAGAAAATACCGGCAGACTGATTGTTTTGCAAGGCAACTCGCATATTTGTCGTCAACTGTAGCTTATTTACATATCGCCCCAAATACGAAAGCTTAAGGCGTGTGGAATGACAGGTAATGTTTGTCGAAAATCAACTGGCAACAAAATCAAAGCGTCTCCAAAAAGTCTCGAGTTACTACGCAGATCTAGCATAGTTCGATCGAGTGCTATTGTGCATTAGTCCCAGATGATGATTTTTAAACACTGCAACACTTTCGTCATTGCCGAATTCTTCGAAATGTTGCATGTCGCTTCGTCAGTCAGTTGGAGATTGAACGGCAGCTTCAACGCAGAATGAGCCTCTCGACCGCCTTCTAACAATGTGGCTGCAATACCTGAAGAGGCTACCGCCAGCGCCATATCTGTTCTTGAGCGAACCGAAGCCAATAGTAATGAAATAAGGTACTTTTCGCTAGTTCCACCAGGTGTATCGATGAAGAAAATGCCTCCATTTCGGTCGTCAATCGCTTTCATCAAAGTGTCGTAAACGTCCTCTTGCTGAGGAGTCAACAACGGTACATTTGTTCGAACCACCTGTCTCAAAGCGTCATGATCGTATTCTCGTTCATGTACCAACTCTCGATTGAATGCATTGTGTATTGCACGATTTGGAATTGGCATGCCCAATTTGGACAACAAACTGCCGCACATGAGCAAACACATGTATTCGATCAAAATCAGCGCCTCGTTGCGCATCTCCAGCTCGTAATTTAAAGTGGTTGTGCGAGCTCGATGTAAAATATCATCAACCATGTCATCCTTGTATTTGTTCCACAATTTGACTATATTTGATAGAACACATGTCGAAATGATGATCGCAAACAGGGTACGAATTTGATTCTCAGGTGCAGTAACAATGGCATCGTAAGAGTTGAATCCCAATGAGTGTCGTTTTCTAGCAAATGCTGACCGCTGACCGCTGACAGGCCTCTCGATATGTCGCACATAGTAGACCATCCACAGTCCGAAGCGACTCGAACGAAGCTGGACCACGAACATTAACCAAAAGCAGAACAATAAGGACACCTGTGAAATTGCGCCAACAATGTCAGGTGGACTATCAACGTCATCTACGATCCATGTCAAGGATAACTCGATCAAAACGAAAAAAAATACCATACATAATGTATTGAAAATCTACCATTTTCTAAGTTTTCATTTTTCTCATAAATTTGTCCAGCTTTCTCTTTTTATAAATGTTCCTTGGACGCAGCCGAACAGAACAAAAAAAAGGCAACTTAAATCGAACGATCCGTTCTCGAGTTATGAGCGGTCTTACGTATGCCACTCTGTTTTATATATATAGATGATTTACAGGTCGCACCCCCTCCCCTCACTCACTGTCAAAATGAAAACAGTGCGGGGGGCGCCCCCCCCGGGTCCATGTTTCTGCGGGGGGTGTTTTTTGGGATTGTGTGTCTGGGGGGGGGGGGGGGGGGGATGTGGGGGGAGGGGGGGGGGGTCGCCCCCCCTTGCGGTGTTGTCAACTCACTTTTTGAAGCAATAGAAAAAATAAAATAAAAAAAAAAAAAAAAAAACTTTTTAAAATCCTAAAAATCTTTCTTTTCTTTTTTAAAATTTTTCCCCTTTTTTACCGGGGGGGGGCCCGGGGTTAAGGGGGAGAAGACACATAAAAAAAATTATTGGGTATTTAAATTTTAAAAAAAAAAAGTTACGGCGGGGGGGACACGGCGCGTAAACAAAAATAATTAATAAAACACAAACTACACCTAAAACAATGAATCAATCAAAAAAATTCAACAAACCACTAAGCTGTGGTTCACTTTCACTTGTATTTGGTACCTCTACAATAATCCTTTCAATTTTGGAGAAGATGTTAGTCGAAATTGATTCATCATCAGTCCGAAATAAATCTATAGGTATTTCAAAATTATCCAAATCTTCCTAAACAAATTATCAGACTCAGTGATTCGACGCCTCCATCGACTCGCGGAACCCGTTCGGAATAATTCAAATTGTCTGATGTGCTGCAGAATTTCCGGCCACAGCTCACAATCGTGCAAGCTTTGGAAGAATGTCGCACTTCGACCTTGTATCCTAAATACGCTTCGTGAGTGTGCAACAGTCAACCGCAAAGTAAAACCAAACCCAATTTGGGCAACAGCCCGTGACAAGTGACCAAAACAGAGTTCCCGTTCGCGACCTTCAACGCGGTCAACTGACAAAAAAAAAAGCACACACCGTTCTGTATATAGCGAGTTCTTTTTTTTTTGCGTCAGGCGTCGTCGCCGTCGTTTGTCGGTTTTCTGATGTCAGCAAGCAGCGGTTTATTAGCAAAACTGACGGTTATTCTGGTTGGTTTTGTTGTTGTTACCACTGGTTGTTTGTCGTTTTGTTGTCACCTTCATATTTCCACTGGCTGCTGCTGTGGGCCCCAGGTAGTCATCATTTAGAACGTTTTTATTTTGATATGTAGGTATGTGTATTAAAGAACCAGAACAACTAGTCGGGCGCTGGTTGGTGGCTGACTCCATTGGCTGCCGCAGCAGTCGGCGCAGTATGCCATGCGGAAATGTATTCGCCGTCTGTCGGCTACCATAGCAGCGCATTCGTTGCCGACATTTGATTTGCGTACTTGGTTGACTTTGACAAACCAGGACTGGTTATTTATGTACTATTGTTGCTTTTGTTGTTGCTGCTGCTGCTGTTGTTGCAGTGCTTCAAATATAAGTTTGACCTTGTGACACAGACACCGGAGAGAAAGAGCGTGAGTGAACGTATTGTGTGCCATTCGGCCAAAGCCTGTTTCGCAAGAGGGGATTTTCTGAACAGGAACTAATCGATGGATCAGGACTGGGTGTTCTATTAAAGACATTTTGATTTTTTTTTTTACTGAATCGAAAAATAAAGCAAGAAATTGCCAAACATGACATGGCATTTTGTAAATTTTAATAGAATAAAAAAATGCCCTCTCCGTGGAAGATTCTGGTGAAATTAAAATTTTCATCCAAAGGAAGACGCATGGTTATCGAGGTAGCTCAAGACATTTGAAAGGTTGTTAATCACTACCAGAAACTTTCAACTCTCGTTAGGAAAATGTCGGATCTGTGGGTATCAAACCTTGGAAATTTCTTCGGAAATTTACTGAGGTTTCTAATTGAATTATCAGGTATAACAACTCACCTAAATAAGCGATGGATTTTAGAAGCCTTAAAAGAACTGTGCACATTAACCGAATAAGAAACTAACGATTTTTGAATTTGGATAACCTCCTTCGTTAACTTCTTCTTCTTCTTCTTTTTCTTCTTTCAACTTTATTGTGCATCACAAGCTTATTGTCTGCTCCACAACTTAGTTTTCTAAACTTATATTAATTGGAAAACTAGAAACCTTAAAACTAACTCTTCATTTGATCACTTTTCAAATAATAAAAAATGAAACACTTTTTCAAACTAAAGCCCGATTCAAAGTAAATTTGGACGCATTCAAGTGATCATAACTCAAGAATAAAACAACATACACGGTTGATCAAAATGTCAAACAAAAGGATATTTATCCAGCTTTCAAACGATATATAACAAGTTATTACATTTTACCGTTTCGAACGAACTGTCGCACTTTACTTGTGATCGATGCCATCATGATCTGCACAGTCGCTGGTGACACTGTACCGGCGAACTTATTCCACTTGAAACGTATTTGTTGAGCATTTGTCACTTCTTTACCACATCCTCGAAGTTTTCGCTTGACAATTGCCCAATATTGTTCGATCGGTCTGTACTCAGGGCAATTCGGAGGATTAATCTCTTTGGCGACGAAATTAACATTGTTTGCAGCATACCATTCTAGCACCTCGTTAGTGTAGTGGCAGCTGGCTAGATCCAGCCAAAACATAATGTTGGTCTTGTGTTGCCGAATGAAGGGTAAAATCCGCTTTTTCAGACACTTTTTGGTGTAAACCCAAGTAGCACACTACGGTCATAATTAGTTGTAGTAACTGGATTATAACTTAGCAAGTCATATTTATGTTATCTCAACTGAATGGCAACAAGTGTGCTACTAGGGAACCTTCGACGTCATTGTGTGAGATGTGATGAAAACCTTGGTTTTAAGGCCACAACTGCAGATTCCTTGCCAAATCATTAGTTTCCGAGCAAACTTATCTGCAAAAACAAATTTAAACCTGGAAGAGACATCCCCACGACCAGTTGCCAGGTAAAATTTTCGTCCGGGGATTTGTTAACAATCCATTTTGACATATGTTTCGTCATCCATTAAAATACAGCCATCAAATTTCGTCAAAACTCGTTCGTATAGTAATCGTGCTCGCTTTTTGGCCACTGAATTTTGTTTCAGTGAGCGATTCGGATGTTTACTGGCACAAAAGCCTTATATCCTTCTCTTGAAAGGATGTTACGCACGGTGGAAAAGTTGGAATCGTAATTCTTTGCCAAATCACGTATGGAGACACCTGAGTAGCCTTTCACGTACCTCAACACCTTTCTCCTCAGCTCTTTGTCCCTAGTGCCACTTTTATGATAGATGCGCTGTGCTCTATCCACACTCAGAGTAGCCTTGTAACGCTTGATTACAAGACACACCGTTGGCTTGGAAATTTTAACACTTTTGCTATTTTTGAGGCAGATTACGAAGGATTCTCTAGATATTTGTGCACAATTAATTTTCTTTTCCCAAGTTCCATGATCCATAATTTCGAGATGCGTCGATCAATCGAGAAAAAAATTTCTTTGTCAGTGAAGCATCAGCAAATGCCTGTCAAACATTTTTTGTTCCAACCACCAGGGACGCGGTGGTGTATTAAACCGTGCGTCCAGATTTACTTTGAATCGAGCTTTATCCGTAATAAACGCGAGCAAATTCTTTTAAATTCCACTAGAAAAAGCTCGTGCTTTGACAGATAGGTCTATTTTGTCTGCGACTTACAGACTTCTTCAGTGTCGAGTGCTCGACTGTTGAAGTGAGAAAAGTGTTATCAGCTCAATTTTTATTCACAGTAAACTGACTTAGAAAGTGACATGTTTTGCAAAGCGTTGATAATACGTTTATAAAAAAAAACTTTTATAAGTCATTCTAAAAGAGAAGATTTTTTGTTTGTGTTATTTGGGATACTAAGGAGTGTATCGAAAATAAGCTATCCACAAACTTTCTTTCAAATTATGTTGAAAACCGATATTTTATTCATACAAAAAATTGATCCTTTATTGTACGAGGTTAAACTTGAACATAATGAAGACCGGATGAAATTTAAATTATTCCTTAACGAATTTTCGAACTTTGGATCGAATGCTCTTCATCAAGTTCCGGACAAGTGTTGCATCGCATTTTTTGGACGCTTGAGCCCAAATTTTTCTGAACTCCTGCATGTTCCCAGCTGCCTTACCAGTCTTCTTGAAGACCCTCTTCACGATTGCCCAGTAACGTTCGATGGGTCGAAGCTGAGGGCAATTTGGTGGATTGATATTTTTCTCAACGAAATCTATACCCTTTTCCGCAAGCCAATTGAGAGTAGTTTTGGCATAGTGAGCCGACGCTGAAGCCGGCCAAAACAGTGGAGGTGTACAATGCTTCTTATATAAAGGCAACATTCTCTTCTGGAGACACTCAGATCGATAGATTTCCGCATTTATAGTTCCGGTAGTGTAAAAAATGGTTGACTTCAAACCACAGGAACATATTGCTTGCCATACCAGTACCTTTCGACCGAATTTCTCCACTTGAATCGACCTGTCCGCATCGCTCACATTCTCCCCAACGACGGCAGTAAAGTATTGTGGACCTGGAAGGGTTTTTGAGTCCTCCTTTACATAGGTCTCATCCGTCCATCAAAACGCATGCATCCGGACGCTGCAAAAGACGCGAATACAATTTCCGGGCCCTTGTTGCTACTCGCTTCTTCTGTTCTGCACTTTGTTTCGAGATTTTCTGCTTCTTGTAGGTCATTCCGACACTCGTTCCTGCTTTTTTGGCCAAATCACGTATTGACATTGATTTGTTCTTCATGATCAGAGATACCACTTTCTGCTCCAGTTTCGGGTTGGAAGAACCGGGTTTTCTGCCTCTTCCTGGTAGCTCATCCAAAGAATAGTGTTCCCCAAACTTATTAATGATGGTTTTAACACTCGCATGATGAATTCCAAACCGCTTCGCCAATTTTCGCATAGTAATACCCTTCTCACTTAGCCATGTGTCCAGAAACCTTAATTTTCGCTCCCTTTTCAATACGCGACATTTTGAAAACGCAGAATTTGAACCGCACAAACAAGTAAACAAAAGAAAGCTGACAGTCAAACGCACAGCATGCAGTGTTCAGAGCATAAAAAACCATCACAAATACATGCGTACAACGCAAATGTATGTGGATAGCTTATATTCGATACACTCCTTAATTCCCGATTATATGGTTTGCCCGGTGAGCTCGGAAAGTGTTACGAAGTGTGTTCAGATTTCATCAATTGCCGCTGGCTTGCTGGAACCACAAAAACATGGTTTACAATTAATCCATTTTGAGTAACCAAAAACAGGTCTTGTTGGTGCAAGGAAAAATGGTTCCAAAACGAATTGACTTATAAGTTGCGGCTGCAAAAAGGTTCCTAAAATACTGACATCAGAGTGGTAGAAATTTTGTCGCAATAGGTCTTTCTAAGAAACACATTTCAGATCAGCTGATTCTTGAACGCTTTGAGAGTTCTTTATGGAGATGATAGTCTCGAGACTAAAGCTGCAATTTATCAGCTCGAAACGCATGTATAATCAAAGGTGTCGAATGAAAACGCCTATGCTGTGTTACTTAATCATTGGTGGTGGCAAGCTCAAACTTGTATTAAATTCGGATTAGACCCCAATTTTGTCGGTAGTTAAAACATTTATCGACCATCAAGGGTTGTGTTAACCTCAGAGAGTAGAATAAATATGCGTTTAATCCCAATTCCGAAACAATACAAAGTTCGAGAAATTGCACAATTTTAGCAATATTTAAAAAAATAGAAATCATTATTCACGATTTAACCCATAAAAAGACATTGTTCTAATCCTAATTGATCTCGAAAAGATCGCATCACTTTGCAAGGTGAATCCAGATCCCATGGAACCTCCCTACCCAAGTAACACACAAGTCGTCATTATTGGTTGCAGAAACTTGCTTGTGACTTAATTGAGTTACATTGAAGTAATTTAAACAGGAATGCAACAAGTGTGCGGCTAGGGTACTAATAAAATCTATTTTGTGGAAATGCAGAGGTGCAGTAGTGTCAACGAAAATTCTACTTACCATCCTTCTCTTTCGTAGAGTACTTGCCAACCCATACGTTTGAATCTATGTGCAATTTTGCTGTTTTCAATCACGGAGTAACAACTAACGAAAATGTGCAGCATCTAAACTCAAGAAACTACCATATGAGCTATTTCTCAGTTTTTCAATCAAATCAGATCAGGAAAATTAAAAATTTCAAAACATCATCCGAGTATCAAAATAAACTTCTGGTTATAACAATCTTCGCATTTCATTTGTAAATTAGGCTTAGCTCCACTTTCGCTTTGTTATAACCTGCTGGAATCGCTCGTTTTACAAGTTAGCGCATATGTTTCAAGAAACCATTCTTATGCATATAAAAATCACTCCATAAAAAAACGAATTCTTAACCCATAAGACTCTGTTTAATATCCACGAAAATGGAAATGATCCATTAAATTCATCAATGTGATCCATGTTTAAGTAAAATTTAGCAATAAAATGTCAACACTGTACCGTTATATATCTAAGGAACGATCAATAAAACTATACGGATTACCAATAAACATATTACAAATAAATTTTGAGAATGAATAAGAAAATCAATCAAACTATACGGATTACCATTTTTAAACATATTACAAATGAAAATATAATTAATTAATTTTTTATTTTATTTTTTTTTTTTTTTCTTATTATGGTCAGTTGAACAATGCATTTTAAGACCATTCTGCCTCCAATAAATGCATTAAACGGCATAATTGGCATTAAAGGAAGTCACCATAAGTACCAAATAGTTTTATAATAGTCATTGCGAAGAAAAATTGGCTTTATGGCAAAACTGTGATTTTTTCCCAATCGCCATATTGAAATATAAGAAATGATTGAAATGTGAAAAAATATTTGGATTAAATTTTCAATGGTATGCAAATAAACTGTAGATCGAAGACTAATTTCGGCATTCTTTTAGATAATCTCATCCAATTTCAAGTGCTTTTCAGAAAATTCATGATTAATTTATCGAATATATATGTTTTAATTTAATTTATGTTGTTGTAAATTCGCATAATTTCCGAGGTGCAAAATTTACGCAACACTAGACCTTTTTTTTACTGCTAAATGAATCAGAAGAGCAGAGAATCGAACAAAGCAGAACAACAAAAAACAACCTCCATGTCACTGAATCTGAATAGTTGATAGTTTTTAGGGGCAGTAAAGGATGGGTTTACTTAACTTTATGGCCAAATTAAAAAAAAATGCGCAAAATTAGAAAAATTTAGCATTAATTAATGGATCAAACCTATAATTTTAAGTGCACAATGTTGGTTTGCTATGGATCCTTTAAAGAAGTTTATGGTTCTTTATAAACCTTCTTTGAGTGTTGCTGTCAATATGAACCGGAATGAATTTTCAAAATGCAAAAACTTTCTAAAATAAGCATCTAGAAGTTTCCATAATTTTTTACTTTTCTTAAATCATAAAAAGTTACGTTTCTGCATCGAACCCATTTTTGTTTTTCGACATTTCTGAAGGGCTGTTAAAAAAATTACCAGGAAGGTGTTTCGGGTCATATTGACCCGGATTTCAAATTTACATTGCGGAAGGTTTTTATGACCAAGGTTTATGTTGGAGTCCCAATTTTCAGTTTCCGCTGAGCACTCCCCTTTTTGACCCGATTGGCCACAAGGAATCTGTGCCGAAAGAGAGCATGTTTTACCACGATTCGTGAGGCGGCGACAGATGAAAAATTTTCATCGGAACATGCTTTAAGACGGCTCAAACTCCATGTCTTTTTTCTTGAGTCGTTTACTTTAAGCCTTGACATGGACCAATATTGGCCATTCCGGGACATTCCGGATGCCCCGCAGGAACCCTTTAGGAGTGGACAAATACGATTTTTCGCCGAAACATGTCTTTCGACAGCTCAAACTTCATAGTTTTTCATAAGTAGTTTACTTTTAGCCTAAAAATGGCCCAATGGCTATATTGGTTAATCCGGGACAATTCGCATGCACCGGGGGAACCGTTTAGGAGGGGACAAATACAATGTTTTGTCGAAACATGCCTTCCAACGGCTCAAACTTCATGATTTTTGTTGAGTAGTCTACTTCTAGCCTTGAAATGGATCAATGACGAATTGGTCATTCTGGGACAACCCGGATTCCCCGAAAAGAACCGTTTAAGAAGGGGACAAATACACATTTTCGCCGAAACATGCCTTACGACAGCTCAAACTTCATGATTTTTTGTAAACACTGTACTTCTAGTCATTAAATGGACGAATGACCATATTGGCCGTTCCGAGACAATCGAGATACCCCAGGGGAACCCTGCAGGGGGAGACAAATACGGTTTTTTTTTTTGGCAAAACCGGCCGGTGCTACTAAATTTCGACCATGCATGATGATATTGACAATGCAGCTATGATCACTTATTCAAGCTATGAGTCATTGTTAAAGGAAACCATGTCAATTCCACATTGACTATCTCAATGTCAATGTCCAACATGTGCAGTTTTTATAATTCACTAAATTGGTAACAAAATTAAACAAATTCAGCTGTCAATGTCAATGAAAATCTTGGCAATATTCGCATGAAGGCATTCAATGACAATGACCATCAGCA
>JAHHFK020003778.1:0-70258 GCA_024533555.2 Aedes koreicus
ATGTATGTATGTATGTAAGGTAGCCACCATCCCTTCTAAGACCTTGTCATGTATGCAGCTCCACTTAATAGCAAGATCAAATTGAGTTGCCGGGTTGTATTCACAGTAACGCTGTATGAAGGGCCAAAAACGGTGGGGCGGACCCGTAAGCAGAGAAACTTACGCGAAACCCGCGGGAACATGAGATTCTCCTTCCAACGATACGATCCAACAAATCAAATAACCCAATTCGCAATACTTATTAAGCTTTCTACGGGATGGCTTGTTAAGAAGGGCGCGTCACTCTCACTGAAACTGTTGGAGTAGAATTCACAGGATCACAATCGAATCGGTAGGATAAAGAAAATGATACTGTTTGTTCCCTCCTAGACGCCGGTTGTCATACCACTCCATTGTCCAATTCCAGCTTGAGTGATACCCTGATGCTCCCTCCTTTCCCAATATATATTCAGTGTCATATAGTAATATTTAAAATCTTGTGAATTAATATTATAATTATAAAGGGCGATACGGTCAAAATTTGGTCAATATCAACTTGACGTATTTCTTTCAATTTTGCATTTAAAAAACCTGAACACCCTCATTTTGAAGGTGTGTGTGTGTAGAATGTTGCTCCTATTTTGATTTTGGAATTCACTCTTCAGTTGTCAAAATGCCGTCCAAGCAAGAAGAGCAGCGTATCAAAATTTTGCTCGCGCATCGCGAAAAATCCGAGCTACTCGCACGCAAAGTTGGCAAAATCGCTAAAAGTTGCCAAATCAACCGTTACAAATGTAATTAAAGTGTTTGGGGAACGTTTGTCGACAGCCAGGAAGTCTGGATCGGGGGGAAATCGAAAACCGGAAGCCGCTGAGACGACAAAGAGAGTTGCCGGTAGTTTCAAGCGAAACCCTAACCTATCTCTCCGAGATGCCGCAAATAAGCTGGGTGTATCGTCTACAACCGTGCATCGAGCCAAAAAACGAGCCGGACTATCGACTTACAAGAAGGTAGTGACTCCAAATCGCGATGATAAACAAAATACGACGGCCAAAGCGCGATCCCGGAGGCTGTACACGACGATGCTGACGAAGTTTGACTGCGTGGTAATGGACGACGAAACCTACGTCAAAGCCGACTACAAGCAGCTTCCGGGACAGGAGTTTTATACGGCAAAAGGAAGGGGAAAGGTAGCAGATATTTTCAAGCACACGAAACTGTCAAAGTTCGCAAAGAAATATCTGGTTTGGCAAGCCATCTGTACCTGTGGCTTGAAAAGCAGCATTTTCATAGCTTCCGGGACTGTCAACCAAGAAATTTACGTGAAAGAGTGTTTGAATAAACGTCTGCTGCCTTTCCTGAAGAAACACGGTTGTTCCGTACTGTTTTGGCCGGATTTGGCATCTTGCCATTACGGTAAAAAGGCCATGGAGTGGTACGCCGCCAACAACGTGCAGGTGGTTCCCAAGGACAAGAACCCTCCCAACACGCCAGAGCTCCGCCCAATTGAGAAATACTGGGCTATTGTCAAGCGGAACCTAAAGAAGACCAAAAAAACTGCTAAGGACGAGCAGCAGTTCAAGGCAAACTGGCTTTCTGCGGCGAAGAAGGTGGACAAGGTGGCTGTACAAAATCTGATGGCAGGGGTCAAGCGTAAGGCCCGGCAATTCGGATTTGGAAAAGCGGAAGCCTAACTGAATATTTTTCCTGAATTTTATACTAATTGAACTTGAAAAAGAAATTTAATTTGATTTTTTAAATAAACGATTTCACCGATATACACGCGTTTTCCCTTGACCAAATTTTGACCGTATCACCCTTTAAAACATATATCCGTAACTAAGCTGAAAATCTACTCATCGAAAGACTTCCACTGTTGCAGTTTCTATTGGATTAAGATCTACTAAGATTAGAATTTGTTTTTACAATAATAGTCAGAGAACATAATAAACGTAGGTACAAGATGTATCTGACATCTACTGGTATGTTACTGAAAATAAAAATTAGATGTGTATTAATATCATAATAATATTGGAAAAAAAACTGAAAACAGCTTATAATAAGGCGAAATAAATTTCATATGAGTATGAATTCAAAAACTGAATCCTAATAAAACAAACATACAAAAAGATAAAAAATTGAACTTTTCGATAGCTCTTGTTCATCTGGACCCATAAATGACACCTTACGTCCGCGAAACAGGAAATGAATGATTGTAAACTGCTAGGTTTTAAATTAATATATATTTTTGATGAAGAAGGAAACAGCTTTTTTAAGTAGAATTTTTCAAATATGATTTTTTCTAAAAAATAAAAAAAAACATCAAAAACCTTTCTATCTTTGCAAATACATAACGTAGGCTAGATGAGCCATAACTGACAAGGATGCATATATGCGAAGCTGAAAATGACTTATAAAAAAGCATACAAAATGTAATGCATGGATGTTATAATATAAAATGATAATAATTTCATTTTTAAGTTTTTGTTTTCAGTCAGGGGCTCGGTCGCATTTCATTAAACTGGAACGTATTCAGTATCGGTGTCTTCGTATCGCGTTAGGTTGCATGCACTCGACTCACACCATGAGTCTTGAAGTGCTGGCTGGCATGTTGCCACTCTCGGATCGGTTTTCAGAATTATCTCTCCGGCTCCTCACCAGGTGTGAAGTTATGCCCAATGCTGTATACCACCCACGCCGCTGCTGCTCAACATGTTTCAGAAACGTCTTCCGACAACGATACCATCCTGCTGCTTGGTGATTACAATCTCCCGCATCTGCAGTGGAGTTTTGATGATGACGTCAACGGATAACTGCCCACAAATGCATCCAGCGAGCAAGAAGTTGCTTTTACCGATTCCATCTCGGCTTGTAGCCTGGTGCAACTCGACTCGATGCTCAACCACAACCGCAGAGTTTTAGATCTAGTGTTTACAAGCTCTACTGACATCATGGAAATTTCGCAACCAGTTATACCACTTCTTCCCATTGATGAGCATCATCCACCGTTAGTTCTGCAAACGACGTAAACGGTTTCGTTTCCATTCCTCCTGAACCACAATTGGACATCATGCATCTGGACTTTCGGCGTTGCAATTTCCCTTCTCTCAATTCTGAGCTCTGTTCGGTGGATTGGGACTACCTCCATGGGAATTCTGTCGACGCCAATGTTATCCTGTTCTTAGGCAAACTGTTTAGATATTGCAATCGACAGTCCCTCGTCGCCGTGGTGTTAATCGAGATGTTATCAGAAAACCCTAGTGGACTGTAGAGTTAAGAAACTTGCGTAACAGGTTAAGGAAAGTACTTAAGCGGTTCTTCGCTTCGAAATCTGCCAAAAAAACAGGAATCTGCTTCATCTTGTGGAATATTCCTATAATGAGCTTCTTAAGTCCAGCCACCGAAGACACCTGGATAACCTGCAATCGAACTTAAAAAATAACCCATCGATGTTCTGAAATTATGTGAGGACACAAAAGTCGAATAGTCAGATCCCGAACACGGTCAGTTACGGTGGTACAACCGCCACTACATCTAGGGAGGCTGCGAACCTTTTTGCGAGCTTCTTTCAAAGTGTTGTTTAGCTCAACATCGCCACTACTGCACCCAGGAAGCTTTCAGAATGTTCCTACCCACGATATTCAACTTCCATGCTTCCATTTTTCCCTACAGGAATTGAAATGTAAAGCTCTAGGACTGATGCTCTGATGTTTGAAAGTAATGTTTGAAACTTTAAGAACTACTCATGTGAGCAATGAAATTTCAAAAAAGTTCAAAGGCCTCATAAAACTGTTTGTAATTGAATTGAATTTGAAATGTATCCTTCACAAAAATCTTGTTTGAATCTTAATTGAAGAAGGTCTTACCAATGATATCATTTCGATCCCAAGTTATTCCTTTCATTTTTCTATCCCTTATTCATGCCAACTCTGCATGGCCACTGGAAGGTTCAAGACCAGAATGATTTCAATTCACTGAGCTCAAATTTGCTCCCCATCAAAACCATTACATATGTTGTAGAATATTGTGGAGAGATGTAAAAAATAATCATCAGGCTAATGAGGGCTGTGGCGTTCCACAACCTTGAATTATGCGAATTATACAGGTTCGGTGAGCAACAGAAATATGACTCACCACAGCGGAAACAGCAAAGGAAACATCAGACAACATGAGGGGGAGACAATTGCATAACGCTTCCCAGGGAAAAATGAGCCGCCTCGATGTTTTCGCCATTTCGCTCAAGAGTGGAGAGGAGGTACTCAGTAATGTAACGCGTAACAGTGTGTTTCATTGAAAAATTTTGATTTTTTTTACCTCAAAATTGTTTTCAGTGTAAATTTATCTTGCAGCCCTGTTTTATAATACCGGTTAAAATTATTTTGCCTTAACAGTTTAATTTTTCTATTTTCGCTTTTCGTTCCTGCACGTTTTGTTCGCGTTGCATTCGATACCAAAACGTTGTTTTGCAATAAAAAGCCTCCAATCTCGTGTCGAACGTTCTGAAGTGTTAATAGTAGCGTCGATTTTTTTCTTTAGTTCTGTTAGGTAATTTTAGAAATAAAACAACGCACTTTTTAAATAGTAAAACCTTCTACCCTTTGCATTCTTTTGGTGGAGTGAATTAAGTGATTTAAGTGGACAGCATTTCATCCCTTTTTTAATTTATTACCTAAAATTGGAATTGGAACCTGAGGAATAACAAAAGTGCGTATTAAAATAAGCGACTATTTTCGGATGGATGGTAAGAAAGAACGGAAAAAGAAATGTTCACAAATCAAATTGTATTCATTAAGAAATTCAAAACTACACAAAACTACTTTTACTCACTGCCGGTCTGCGGTCCATTGCGGTCCATTGCGGCAGTCAGTCGGAACTTTGACTATAGGTAAAAAACAAAGCTTATAGGCATATTCTTCAGTTCCGTGGTCGCCATTTCAATCAAATCATCCTTCGTTTTGGCCACGAAATTATTTGAATATACTCTCCTCTTCAAACTGGCCAAGAACTTCTCGAATGGGCAGAGCTGGGGTACGTTGGGAGGGTTGGCATGCTTGAGCACCACTGTAATGCCCAACCGCTCCATTCCTCTAGCACTCGCTTCGAGTAGTGGGCCTACGCTAGATCCGGACAAAACACCACGTCGTCATCCTTGTGATACTTTTCTTAATGAAGATGGAAACTTCTGCGAGGCACTTCGTACTGTGCAATCTAATTTCCAATTGATTTAAGTCAGTCGGGAAGCTATACTTTCAATTCGCTCAGAAATATCATAGACGAAGCTGTTCATAATGCTTTTCGCTTTGGAGGAAGCTGTGGTGCTATACGTTTTCTTTTTCCAAACTACTGGAACTGTTTGCCTTCCGAGATGGTGGAGCGAGAATGCACCATAAGAGCACATCCTGTTGATATGATCGACCACCTGGAGACCATTATCCTTATTGCGTTGTAGATGGTTGTGGTCTGTTTGGGAATTCAAAGTCTGTTATTGCCGATAGACGTCTAGGTCGAAAAAGTGCTACGTAAGGCCAGCTTTAGGAAGTAAATATGTGAGAAAATTCTATTGTAAACACTTTGGATAGCATTTGGTGGCTCTTAATCATAATACGGCCCCGGTTGTATTTTCTACAATGGTTGAGAGGGCCACTATCTTTAACGCGTAGAAGATAGTTATGGATTTATTGGTTCGTTGGTTGTTCAACGCGCTTTGCCATTTACTCCAGGCGCGGCGTTTAAAGCAATGCCTTGTTCAGTCGGCACAAGAGAAAAAATCAAACAAACTCTTTAATTGACAAATTGATTTGGTCGTCCTGAAAAGGACGGATTTAGTTGACGGGGGATAAACGTGGCGCCCATTATTCTCATCCATCGTTTTGGCAATTTTATTCCACTTGATTCTCAATTCATTGCTGCTTTTGACGACACTGCCGTTCACCTTCAGCTTCCTCTTAATAATAGCCCAAAATCTCTATATCGGTCTGAGCTGCGGACAGTTTGGTGGGTTGAGTTCTTTCGGTGTAAACTGAATCCCGTTGGTTTCATACCACTGTAGCACTGTTTTACTGTAATGACAGCTTGCAAGATCTGGCCAAAACATGACAGGTTCATTGTGGGATCTAATGAATGGCAATATTCGCTTTTGGAGACATTCCGTTCTGTACAGCTAGGAATTACATTTCTTATCAGTGATGAAAGCCTTGGTCTTCCTACCGCAGCTACAGATGCCTTGCCAAATCACCTTTATCACTTTTTGGCTAAATCGCGGTCTGAGATGTTGGGGTTTGCCTTAATGTTCTTGATGACTTTGTTCCGCAGTTGACGGTTGACAGTACCCGCCCGACGCTGACTTTGAGGCTTGCGGTCCGTTGACAAAGTTTCTCTGTACTTTTTCAAAACATGCCATGGTATTTCGGGGAAAACCCAACACTTTAACAAATTTTGGCGCAGACCACGAAGGGTTTTCCAAGTGACTAAAATATATACTGGCACTAATTAATGAAAATTTAGCAATGAAAATTCACAAAATTGCCACTTAATTATTAAACACAGTGCCAACGAAAAAATAACAATTCGCACTAGAAAAACATAAAATAGCAATAAGAAATTGATAATTCATTTTCAATAATTCAAAAGTGACCGGTAAAACTTTCAAAAAAAAGCAATGGCAATTAGTATAAACGCAATAATAAACTGATAGTTTTCCGTCATAATAATAAGTTTTAGCGCTATACATGTGACAAAAGTCTTTAAAGTTTTCAGAGCTTTCCAATCAAAACCAAACAAATTATTTTAATTTTTATTTTTTTATTTTGGATTTTTTATTGCGATTTGTTTGGTTTCAATTGGAAGATTTGAAAGATTTGAAGACTTTTGTCACATTTATAGCGCTAGAACTTATTATTATGACGGAAAACTATCAGTTTATTATTGCGTTTATACTAATTGCCATTGCTTTTTTTTTAAGTTTTACCGGTCACTTTTGAATTATTGAAAATGAATTATCATTTTTTTATTGCTATTTTATATTTTTCTAGTGCGAATTGTTATTTTTTGTTATTTTTATGTAGTGGCGATTTCACATATTTTTATTGCTATTTTTTTCCATTTTTATTGATGTTTTATAACCATGCCTTTTCCAAATGATTGCGCACAATTATTTTTCTTCTTTCTTCTTCCATTTTGTATTTCTCTGAAACACGTTCGAACTGCACAGCGAAAAAAAAAAAATCTGATATTGATATTGATGTAGGGAAAACATAAGATGTCCTAGTTTACAATTCCAAACACTAGGGTCGCTGTTAGAATAAAAAATGTGTGTTCCAATACTCAATGGGCCTCATCTTATCTTGATCGGTCCAGACAGAAACTTCAATTAGAGTGTACGGAAGTATGAAAGAAGATCAAAGCTGCCAACAATTTCGAAACACTGTACACATCGGAGATGAAACGACTGAAAAAAGTAGGTTTCAAGCACAAGGGAAAAGAAAATCAATATCATCAGAATCACTTGATTTGTACCCTGATCTGGAGGTGGCCCCTCACGACATAGCTCAGTACCGTGCTTCCGCACAAGAAATACGACAATTTAAACAGTTTCGGACTGTCAAAACATCAACAACATCTGATGGAGAAACTCAATTAAGTTTTGTCGGATTTCACTTAGGGAAAATGACGGCTTCGTCATGACGTCATATATGAAGCCCTTGAGTGCACACTGTGATGCACTGCACAGTTATCGACAATTGATGCAAAGACTTCGTAATAGTGTTTCGTGTTCGTTTTTCTGTGGTTGGTTCGAAACTGATTGACAAAATAAAAATGGAAACGGAAACGGATAAATATACATTCACTCAAATTCGAGTTAAGGTGGCTGAGAAGAAAACTGAGTAAAGTGTACTGAAATGTTAACATTTTCTTAATGGGTTAACTTTTCTCATTCTTATGTATCAAGAAATGAAAACCGATTTTAGGTCCTTCAAATTTTATTAATCATGGCCGATTTAAAAGAAAAATAAAATCCATTGGAGCAAAGCTGCAACCTGGATTTCCTCTGTCAGCATTGAACAACTCGAGCCTACCGTATTTGTTACATGTGTGTAACCTTTGTATGAAGTGCCGCACAAATGCGCAAAGCTCGTTAAATACACATTATTTAGTACAAATAAGTAAAAGAAAACTTGTTCTCTGAATTTATATTTATTTCCCTTTGCGTCGAAAATTTTACTGTAATTTCTGCGACACCCTTTGCGTCACTTCGGTTTGTTGAATCTTGTTGGTGTCTATGGCGTACTCTTCTTTATTGGTTTATTGTTCTTCGTCTCAAATTTAAAAACTCAACAGACTGGTTTTTAACCTAGGTTTCCAATTCTATTCTTAAACAGACATTTTGACATATTAAATCAAAAACAGCGCTCACATTGTTAAACGCTCGACCACAGTTATCAAAAGGGTTGTTATGCCCCTACGTAGTTCTATGGCTACTAACTACAAATAAACTACGGTAACACAGATGTTTTGCAACAGTGCAGAGCAATCTACTCTACCTTGGCCAAAGACATAAAAAAAACCTCTTGTATAATTACGTCTGTACATTAAAGTTTCTTAATCGATCAGTGTGCAACGGCTCCGATAGTCAGGTAGATTTGCTGGGTTACTCCACGGAAGTTGACGAAGATCATACCGTACAAAACTGCGTTGATCCCTTTCCATTCTGATGATCTACCACACACTAACATCAAACTCCATGATGCTACGAACGATCGAACAGTATAGCGCCTTGAGTGCATATGTAACGGCGAAGCCACTTGTATTGCGACGGATAAATCCCAGTGCCGCAAAGGCCTTTGCGGTAGTCGTGCGAATATGCCTATTGATCCGGAGTTTAGTATCTACAGTAACCCCTAGGTCACGAATTGCTTGAACACGCTCTATAGCTTCTTAGCTGATGGGGTAATCAAACTCTGTTCCTAGAAAATAAGAAGAATGATTAGTAATTTACATTTAATTCCAACTACCTTTATTGCTTATCTTGACAGATACGCGTATTTCGTCTACAATGTGCAGACTTCTTCAGTGTCGTGTACTAATACTCGACTGAAACTGTACTGTACTAGTACACGACACTGAAGAAGTCTGCACAGCGATTTGTTCAATATTACCACAGTCAACAAGCCCTACTGACCTACAGTTGAGGTTTTCCTAAACCGCAATTAAAACTCCACTCCCTCGCTGAAGGTTGCTAGAAGCTGAGCTGCGATCACACCGAAATATCGAGTAGCTGGCAGCAAACTCTGAACTAGCGATATCAGAACGAAGCCACTTCTCAGTGAGTACAATAACTCCGTATTCGCTGGCAGAAAGCTTCAGAAAGCGCTCGTTAGTTTTAGTAAGAACGCCTCTCACATTTTGATAATATACCATTAAATATTCCAGGTCGGTTTCATTCGGGTATTCGGGACAAGACGAGGTATTGTGAGCAGTTCCGTTCATCGTTATTGATCCATAATGACGGTCGTCTCTGCGTTGGTCGGAATATTCGGGATGTTGGATCCTGTTTCGGGTATTGTTTGGACGGCTGGCTTCCAAAAAACCTTTCTCGGAATGCTCCTTTCCTCAAACTGTCTAAACGAGATCTCACTGGGCAAAGTGGAATCCTGCAAAGTCTTCTCCTTCAGTTGAATATGCATCCTTACTTTATATAACACAAAGTTCAAAAAACGTACATCCTTTCCTCTTGGTACCAACTTCACAATTTTCAAATCATTGGAGCCGAACCGTTGTGATACTAACTCTGTAGCAGAGTCAACAGGAGGTTCAACGGATATGTCGAATAGATACAACCAAAACATTCTGTTTACTGTGGCGCAAGTAATTTCAGATAGCCCTGAACAGTCAGTTTCACGACGGAGTTGTGTTGTCCTTTTCGAAGTCAGTTCAAATTTCCCGTCGTTCTCACGTTTCCTCTTAGAGGATCCGCAAAACAAGACACTTGACTACTGTTCCAAGTTTTCGGAGTTCCAATACGCTGCAGCGGATCTCATTCTTCAGATCTTCATGGCATTCGTTGAAATCACGACATTCCTGAATCACGCTATGTCGATCATTTAACTGCAATTTACACACCCAGAACAGATAAGTGTTGCTTGAAACTTTCGCACATGTGGTACTATCCATCTTCGAGCACTTAAGACAAAACTGAGCCGAGCAGTATCCGCCGCACTTAACTACAGCTCGCTCGGTGAGCTCGTTAGCACAACTCGCACACACGCCAAGCATTTTCGGGTTCCGTCAAAAATCAGGAGAGTAGTGACACCATTACTGGTACCCCAAGCTTCGCCATCGCCAGTTACCACCGTCAACTAAACAATGTTATTCCGGGACGCAACACATCTCGCTTTTTGGAGGCCCCTCCCCCCCAAAAGGGTCGGCAGACGGCCGGCCCCGTGTTTGGGGGGAGAGGAGGGTCTTCCACACTACCACTTCGGGCAAGTACTACTCCGATGAACATATTCCTGCCTATTTCGTTCCTGATACTCCAAATGTTTCCAGCCAACTGAATGATAGACCAACCGATCCATTGATGCTCGTCGTACCTCCGGGATGTATGCCTGCAAGCCTCATGGAAGCCTCCAATCCTCTCATCACAGTCGAGCCATTGCAGCCAGCGACCAACAGTCATCCCGGTCCTGTGTTTGGGTATGGAAAGGGGGTCTTCCAAACCGTCCACACAGGCAAGTATAATTGCGATTCGAACAACTTCCTTCCGGTAACGTCTATCGCTTCTAGTGATCAACCCAGGTGTGCACCTGGCGCCTTATCCAACTTTGAGTCGCCGTCGCCTGGAAACTTCATCTCTGACGGTTCTAGAGGTTGCTCGACTGATGTTATTGTGTACAATGACATAGTACCTCTTTCTGCTATGCGGATTTATTACCAAAACGTACGCGGACTCCGAACTAAGGTAGATTCGTTTTTCTTGGCAGTCAGCGAATGCGATTATGATGTCATTGTTTTGACGGAGACTTGGCTGGATGAACGATTCCACAATGCACAGCTATTTGGCCCCAAGTTTGCTGTTTACCGCACCGATCGCAATGCAACGAACAGCTCAAAGGTCCGTGGTGGTGGTGTTTTGATCGCGGTCTCCAAGTATTGGAACAGCTTTATCGATCCTACAACGACGAGTATAACTCTTGAGCAGTTATGGATTAAAATCTCGACGCCTACTCGAATCATCAGCGTTGGAGTTATTTATCTACCCCCTGACCGACGTGACAATATGAGTTGCATACTCGATCATCTGGATTCCATCGGTTCAATAATCTCCAACCTGGCTTTGAATGACTTCGTGTTGCAGTTTGGGGATTACAATCAACCGTATTTGCAGTGGAAAGCAACGGATAACGGATTTCTAGAAGTCAACCCTCAATCTGTTCTTTCTAATTCCGGTTGTGCGTTAGTCGACGGTCTTTCCTTCCATGGTTTGACTCAGCTTAATGGAGTACCGAACAGAAATTCACGGTTTTTGGATCTCGTCCTTGGAAACGACGCAGTTAGCAATGCATGTAAAGTTGCAGAAGCTATTGACCCGCTTATCTCTCTCGACGCCGACCATCCAGCTTTGGACGTGGTGGTTGACCTCCCTGAATCGATAACGTTTTACGATTACGCCGATGGTTCGCAGATGTACGACTACCGCCGTGCTAATCATGCCGATATTTGTGCTGCTATTTCCCGTGTCGATTGGCAACCTATCGATGATTTTGATTGCATTGACGACGCTGTGATCTACTTCAGCCACATTGTTCGCGATATAATTGCTGAACATGTTCCTTTGTGTCGCCCGAAGCCAAAGCCCCCATGGTCCAATGGCCATTTGCGTCAACTCAAACGTGCCAGAGCAAAAACATTGCGACATCACTGCCGGAGTCGCACACAGTTTAGTAAGCAACAGTTCAACCGTGCTAGCAATGCATACCGTGTTTACAACCGTTCCCTATATCGTCGATATGTTATTCGTAAGCAGTCATCTCTTCGTAGAAACCCTAAGGGATTTTGGTCGTTAGTGAATTCCAAGCGGAGGCGTAGAGTTCAAGCTATTTTTGTGGCTAAGGTGATCACCGGTGAAATTGACTCTCCGGAACTTCTCAATCAATTGTGCTTCTATGCCCCTGAACGAGCGATACGACAACGAAACTTTTTGCACCTTGCGCCTCGTAATCATCTTTATGGTATGAACGAACCCCTGCGTGCTGCTGCCGATGCGTTTAATAGTGTTTATTCCTTGTTCGATTTTAATATGCCATTGACTACTTTTATAAGAAGACTAATTTAATGCTAGCGTTAACTGATTTATTCATGAAGACAAACATATGTCAGATGAAATTTATAACAACAAATAAACAAATAAACAAATACTGCGCTCGAGTCACCTGCGTTGCTCGCCATGCATTTTTCGTGGGCATGATTCGCTCTTTTCGCCGCTCTTTGACAACAAAAAAAAAAATTAATTTTTTAGACGCGCAAAAAATTTCTCCTCTCGTTCTACGCCAAAAAAGAGGCGAAAAAAACAACAGTGTTGGCAATCTTTCATGCGCCATACAGCAATGATTGCTATCCCTCATACAACAGGCTAGATTCAGGCGTTATCTGGCTTAAATTTACATGAAATATCCCATTATTTTCTTCCACATCTAGCATTCCCTTTATGTGCATTAGATAACGCAGAAAATTCAATGTTTCTTTTTATCTGTGTATAGCTCTTGGAAGAGGAAGGATCTTTCCCACACAGAAAAAAATAATGAATTTTAACAGTGCGTAAAATTTCCCCTCGTTTAATTTCAAGCCAAAGGGGGCGTAAAGAACGAAATTGTTTGCAATCTTTCATGCGCCATACAACAATGTTTGCATACTTTCATACAACAGGCTAGATTTAGGCGCTATCAGGCTAACATTTACAGGAAATATCCCATTATGTTCTGCCAAATCTAGCATTCCCTTTATGTGCATTAGATCACGCAGAAAATTCAATGTTTCTTTTTATCTGTGCAGGTTTCTGGATGGGGATGACTTAAGCTGACTTCGAACACGAGGGGAAGTAGCTAAGTTTCAGGCATTAGTTAAAGATCAACGCCAGATGACGGAAGAACTGGGGTCTAAATTTTTTGAGTTCTAATTTCAGGAATTTGTCGATACCTGGGGCTTCATGTTCTTTGATGTTTTAGTATAGGCGAACAGTTCGTCAGCTGAGAACTCCAACCCCTCCGAGAAATCGTTGGGGCTTAGATGGATGTTGTTCGCAAGCTCGCTAACGACAGTTTCGTGCAAACTGATGATGTTTTATCTCGCACAGATAAAAAGAAACATTGAATTTTCTGCGTTATCTAATGCACATAAAGGGAATGCTAGATTTGGCAGGAAATAATGGAATATTTCATGTAAATTTAAGCCAGATAACGCCTGAATCTAGCCGGTTGTATGAAACATTGCAAACATTGTTGTATGGCGCATGACAAATTGCTAACAATTTCGTTGTTTACGCCTCCTTTGGCTTGGAATTAAACGTGGGGAAATTTTACGCGCTTGTTAATATTAATTATTTTTTTCTGTGCGGATAAAGTGGGAGCTGACAAAGTGTTGAACTTTCTCAGCAGCCTTCTCTGCAGGAGTTATCAAGCGATCCTTAGAGTCATTGCTGTCTAGTTCACAGATAAAAAGAAACAATGAATTTTCTACCTTGTGTAATGCACATAAAGGGAATGCTAGGTTTGGCAGAAAACAGTGGGATATTTCATGTTAACCTCCTGAATCTAGCCTGTTGTATGAAAAAAAGCAAACATTGTTGTATGGCGCATGAAAGATTGCAAACATTTTCGTTGTTTACGTCTCCCTTGGTTTGGAAGTAAACGAAGGCAAATTTGACGCGCTTATTAAAATTAACTATTTTTTCTTTGTGGGATCAACAGTGGAATATGCCTTGGGTTAATTTTTAAATTTTTGTCAACTTTGCACAATCTGGGAGAGCGCGGATCTTGTCGGCATAATCATTTCTGAGGTGAAATAATTTCGGTTCATCCCTGTGTTATATATAACACACATAAAAAGAAACATTAAGAGATTACTTCGTTAGGAAAGGCCCATTAATTGTGTCACGCTGTAAGGGTGGAGGGGGAGTTTCGGAAAACGTGACAATCCATACAAAAAATTTTGAAGGTCCATACAAAAAACGTACCAGAGGAGGGGGAGGGGGGGGGGGGGTAATAAAAAGTCACTTTTTGCGTGACATAATTAATGGACGTTCCCTTATCTAATGAACATAAAGAGAATGCTGGATTTGGCAGAAAATAATGGGATAATTCATGTAAGTTAAAGCCAGATAACGCCTGAATCTAGCCTTTTGTATGAAAAATTGCAAACATTGTTGTATGGCGCATGAAAGATTGCAAAAAGTTTAGTTGTTTCCACCACCTTTGGTATGGAATTAAACGAGGGAAAATTTTACACGGTTGTTAAAATTATTTTTTTTTCTGTGTATACTAGCGTTGAGTTGCGGTGTCTAGAAGTTATAGCGTCCAGCGAATAAAAAATTCATAAAGAGGATGGGCTCGGTTAGAACAGAAAGGCTGCCCTATGGTACGAATAGCCAAATTTCGCGACAAAAAACGATAACTCGAAAACCATTAACTATAGACATATGATTGTGACGTGGTGCATCTCTCACACAGAAACAAATAATTAATTTTAACAAGCGTGTAAAATTTTCCCTCGTTTAATTCAAAGCCAATGAGGCGTAAACGACGAAATTGTTTGCAATCTCTCATGCGCCATACAAGCAATTTTTGCAATCTTTCATACAACAGGCTAGATTCAAGCGTTATCAATTTACATGAAATATCACATTATTTTCTGCCAAATCTAGCATTCCATATATTTGCATTAGATAACGCAGAAAATTCCTTCTTTTTTATCTGTGCATGTCAATAAATCCCAGCTAGTAACCAACTCAAACTAAATTATACCAGTAACACCGCATCATGATGTCTTTGGAAGACCTTTTTATAAAAATTAGCTCTAGCTTTGGGTTTGGGTGGTGATAAATTTGGTCCTTTAATGTTCATAATAAAAGTTCTAACTTTTTATTGTTATATTTAGAGGAACTTTGGCTCTAAAAAATTGTAGATAATTTAATTTAATGAAACTTTGCTGAAGAAACTTAACTTCTATCTCATCAACGTATCGTGATCACGTGCGGCAATGACCCTTACGTTGTGTATTGGGTATTTGGATAAGTGAAATAAAACACTGGCTCAATGACCGTCATGCCATGGTGGAGGTATGAGAAATACTGATCTATATTGTCTGATGATGCTATTGCCCAGTCGAGAGATACCATGAGTAGGGTAGCTATACATATATATATATGTGACGTTGTCCAAATAAATCGTTTTATAACAGTTTTTCTAACTTTCTCTAGGGTGGGAGGTGGGTGGTGGCAAAAACAGGGTTTTTTTTGCTCTATGTTTTTTATTTCAATTTGAAATTTGAAAAATATACACATGATGACTTTAAGGACATAAAAGGAAGCACATTTTGATGACAAAAGATGGTTTGTAGTTATTGTATAAAAAAATAATACGTTTTTTCAAGATATCTTACTTGCTTATTTGCAAATATTTGCGAACACAATATACGTAAACTGAGAGTAAGAACTTCCATGTATAAGACCTATGCAAAATCGTTTGTCCCCTTTTGTCTCCTTATGGAGTGAAACTCATTTTTAAATTGGTAGTTTTGCATTTTTTCTGCATAACTTTCGATCAGCAGCATCAACAATTACCATCAAAGTGCCTAAAAACGTGAGATTTCTTTAATTAATCTTTATATTTTTAAGTAAACCCATCTCCATTTATTTATTACCATATATATCACAGACAAACAGACATAACACATTGAAAATTTCACACTACAAATCATCGTCACTAACACACCTGCGCCATCTGTTGAGCACACTGTGATGGGTGTTAAAACTGAACCGATGGGGGTAAGGCCTGTACTCGAAAAAATGCACCATTTTTATCCGTGTGTAGCTTTTTTGTCCGTGGGTAAAAATTGATATCTGGGTATAACTAGTTTGGAGTGAATTGTTTACGTGTGCAAAATAACAATCGGTTCTGTGGTTATTGAGATGTCATCGAAACAAGAAGAAAATCGCCGGTGAATTTTGCGCGCCGTCATGGAAAATCCGACTGCGACCATGAGATGGATCGAAAGGCAACTGGGAATCACCCATACAACTGTGACTCGGGCGGTAAAATTGTTTAAGGAGTCCCAGACGACCGAGCGGCGGGCTGGAAGTGGAAAAAAAATCGAAGACAGCTGACCCTGTGAAGGCCCGGAAGGTGTTGGATTATTTCGAGTGTAACCCGAACCTTTCGATTCCCGACGCGGCTCTGAAGGCAAAGTGTTCCGCCTGGTTCGTTCAGCAAACCATGAAACGAGCTGCGCTTCTTGTATTCAAGGTCCGCAAGGCACCGAACCGGCGTGATCAACAAAACACGGCGGCCAGATCCCGCGCAAGGAAGCTGTATCGAGAGTGGTTAACGAAACCGATGCGTCTGGATATGGATGACGAAACTTACATCAAGGCAGGCGCAAAGCAGATACCGGAGCTGAAGTTCTACGTTGCCAAATCACGGTTTGATGTTCCGGAAGACTAAAGGAAAAAGAAAGTGGACGAATTCGCCAAAAAATACTTGCTCTGGCAGGCCATATGGCAAACTGATTAAACCGTACATCACAACGGGTACCATCAACAGCGAAATTTACCGCACCGAGTGCCTCCAGAAGCATCTGTTGCCCTTCCTGCGGTCTCACGGAGGCGAGACATTATTTTGGCCGGACCTGGAATCATGCCATTACGCGCCATCGACGTTGGATTGGTACAGAGACAATAACGTTGTTTTTGTACCAAAAACCGACAAACCCCCCAAATTCACCAGAGATTGGTCCGGTGGAAATATTTTGGGCCATAATGAAGGCTAAAGTTCGAAAATCGTCCAAAGTGTTAAAGAACGAGCTGGAATTGAAGAATGAATGGATGAAAGTGACCAAAAAGGTCGGCTCCACCATTGCACAAAATGTAATGAGGGGTCTTAAGGAAATAGGCGCGGGCTTTCAGCGATGGAAAAGAAATTGAATAAAGTAATTATGCCGAAACATGATTCATATGTATTAATTCATTTCCTGAAAGTTTCAAGAAAATCCCACTTGAAATAAATTTTTAGCGAACACTTTTGTCTGGTGCATTTTTTTTTCGAGTACAGGCCTTAGTGTGCTAACGTTAAACTTAAAAGAATCAACTATGTGCGCAATCTGAGGCAATATTACCAACTAATAAACATTTTAATTGACCGTTTAAGGCGTAATCGTTGGAGAAACTGCAAGAGTTATGTCTATTTGTCTGTGTTGACATATTAAGAGTTGTGTACTTACGTTTGTTTATTTATTTACATCAAAATACGTAAGTTCATCTTTTTACTTTAATATATTTACCTAAATATATTTACATTTATATGTTTACCTAAGTATATTTAAATATGTTAATATACAAAGGCAAATCGCTGAATATAAATATATAAAAATTAATAAATGAATATGATGACAAAATCTTCTAAAGATCTCCCAAAAATCTTCCAAATTTTCAAACTGTTTATATTCAAATGTGTGTGGGAGCAAATAAAGGTAATTTTTAAGCACACAATTGAACTATTTATACTGAAAGCACGTAATTCAATTTTAAAGCAAAACATTTTGAGGATATTTCCAATCGAATGGTATGTGAATGAAGTTGTTCTGTTGAGTCGAACGAGAATTATTGGCGTTCGAAAACCTTTCACTTTAGCGTAACGATCTCATTTTTCAGATATTGAAATGACACCCTGTATATAAAAGGGAACGTAGTCCTTCGTCAAAAAAAAAATAAGTCAAGATTATGTTAGGCTTGAGAGTTCAATTCCTAATGCCTAACAACAACAACAAAACTCTTTTCTCACACCCATTAGTGAACACAGTGACCCCTGAGTTGTCTAGTCGAGAGCGAAATACAGTTGTCACTGTGAATTTACGAGCCCTGCCGATTCGAACGACAGCAACAGCAAGCCACGCACAAACACGAAAATGCTGCTGTTAGTTTTTTTTTCAACCTCATGTTCCACAGGTTGCGATAAAAATCGCTCGGTTCTGCTAAATTATTCATCGACACGAAATTATGCAAATTCCGAAAACAAAAGTGCTGTGCTGGTTAGCCCGAAATGCGTGTCTAGATGGAATGAGTGGATTTGAATCGCTCCAGCCGGTCGGCCGGCCGGAAATTGATTACCGGAAAATGCATATAAATGGAAACGGCAGGTGACTTTGAGCTTCCCGCTCTCGCGATTGCGTGCGAGGGCTGGAACGACAATATTTGCCCGGGAAGAGCTGTTGCATGGAGTATATATGTCAGATAATGGGGAATGGGAACTTAGAAGGCAAACCGCAATTGTTTGAATGAAACTCACGAATCCATCAATCTATCTTCTTCCCCATTGATCGCCGAATGAGGGCACGTCCCGAGTGGATGGCGGCCCAACGTGACGTTTTCTTGAATCCATCGCCACGATGCAGCTTTGTTGAGGTACCTCTCGCTCGACTGCACTTCCATATTCCATATTCCGGGGCTTGTTTGTTCCATGCTCAGGCACACGGGGTCTAAAAACAAAAAGGCCAAAGAATCATGTCACGAATTTAAACTTTCCTCGGGTCGTCTTCGGTCGCAAAGCAGATCCTCTCACACTTCATCTAAATCATGTTGCTTTCTTCCCATATCCCGCCGGTCCAAGGAACGAGACATGCTGTCAGCGCAATTGATTGAAACATAATACCCGGCCCACGTTTTGTGGGGTGTTCTTCGAAGAGAGCAACCTCATGCGAATCGATGTGGACGGAAAATGGAAGAGGTATAGCCGGGCCATTGGTGAAGGTCACGGGTTGGGAACGGCAAAAGCTGTATGGTTCCATCTTCCAAGGATCATATTTCAAACAAAAAAGTTCACTTGCATCGCGCGACCCTTTCGTCGTCTTTTGCTCGATGATTTAAGGAGAAGCACACCAAGCCAGGTCAGACCTCCGGTTAGTGACTTTGTCGGGCGCGCTAAATTAGCCAAGCCAAACGATGCAAAGAGTTCAGGTCCAAAACGGTGAGAAGATAGTGTCATTGTCATTTCAAACCAAAATTTCAACCAGCAACAGAGAACTTATGCAACTAGCTAATATGACATTTACATATACACGAACCTGTTGGCCAGCCCTAGCACTAAGGTCGATCAGACGAAAAGGTTTCCAGTGAAAGATCCCTTCTCTTTCAGAAGATTACATTAGCGGCGACATTTTGCAATGTTCACCCTGCTATCGTGCGTCAATCATACGTGTGGTGACATTTCCCCATCGCCAATCTAACGATCATTAGCCTCGCGTAGTTGCGATCATTGTTGGTTACCTCCCACCTCATGTTCAAATGTTTGCCATTTGACGGCATCCTGGCTGTGTGCACTAGACGCCGCGACGGTCTGTTGCGGCAGTGCCATACGGTTCGATTTGCGCATTTGTCAAATCACCGATCCGCTGCGTGATGATGTATGATGATCTTTTTGCTTGCTTGGTGCAATCCGCTTTCGGAGCAGGAGAAAGAGCACTCCGGCGGTGGGTTGTGCGACAGCAAGATTCCTTTCTCGGGAACCGGTTTCCATAAATACCCGGTTCTGTAGGCTGTGACGAAAAACAAAGCAGCAAAAAACGAGACAAACGAGTGCCTTCCTCTCCCAATTTCCTGAAACTCTTGGCGGCTGTGGGAGGGGAATGGTGCAAGGATGGCCGGTACTAACTCTTGGAATGGATAAAGTGATACCGAAGAGCATCGCGCGCGACTTAACTTTATATGTTTAATTGTTCAAATTGACTCTTTACGACCGGTCCGTCTCTGGTTCTTCTCGGTACTTGTCTGGTGACTGTCTCCATAGCAGTCCAGCCAGCACTGGAAATGGCTTTTTTTTTCTCGCCTTATATGCTCTGATACCTGCAGTCAAGCCACAACCAGGCGGGGTCTCATGTCACACGGTGACTGTTCACGGGCAGTTCGACAGTTGAACATGGAAAATTTAAGTTGGGAGCTGACTGCGCTGGCAGATGAATGCTCCCTCAGTTGATACGTATCGCTTGCTGTAGATGACAAAAATTACCACCGCTCATTGGTGAGATGGTCGGATCCGATTAAGGGGTTCATTAACTTGCTGGAAAGAGTGGATGTGCCACTCCTGAACTGTTTGAACGATTTTGGTTTGTAATTTCGAGCTGCAGTTGACGTTTGTACAAGAGTGTAGGGCAATTTGTATCGAGCGTAATGGTCAGATTTATTTGAAACTATGACACTTGATACCACTTTTGTGTACACAGTTTGAAAGAATCATTGAATTTTTTGCTTTATCTAATGCACGTAAAAGGAATGCCAAATTTTGCATAAATGCCTGGGATATTTCATGTAAATTCAAGCCAGATATCGCTAAAAACAGTATATGTTGTATGGAAGATTGCAAACAATTTCGGAGGTTACGCTTGCTTTGGCTTGCAATTAAATGAGGGGAAATTTTACGCGTCTGTCAAAATTCATTTTTTTTCTGTGTATACAAACATTCAGTATGTTTTCAAATCAAGCTTTATCTCAAGAAAATGATATTTCTAAGGACAGTGTCTTCGACTAAGTTTCCTTAGAAAACAAAAGCCATCCGGTGATGAATACATTAACTTGGATTTCTGATACTAGGCGTCTCTAGTCTCTGGCCTCAAAAATTTATAAATTAATCACACAGACAAAAATAATGATTTTTAACAAGCGCGTAAAATTTCTCCTCGTTTAATTCTAAGCCAAAGGAGGCGTAATCAATGAAATTGTTTGCAATCTTTCATGTGCCATACAACATTGTTCGCAGTCTTCCATACAACAGGCGTTATCCGACATAATCACTATTTTTTCAATCTTTTGATCCATAAAAATTGGGAAATTGATCCCTAGCATTCCCGTTAGACTGATGCAAGTTGTGAAATGTTCTCTCCCCTATGCTTAAACGATTTCAAATCGTGTAGAGAACAACATCTTGAAATTTGAGCACATTTGATAAGATACAAAAACTAATAAGAACTTTTTATCACGAAATTCCGAGTACTATGAAAAAATCAAACTTTTTAACAAGCCATCCCGTAGAAAGCTTAATAAGTATTGCGAATTGGGTTATTCGATTTGTTGGATCGTATCGTTGGTAGGAGAATCTTATGTTCCCGCGGGTTTCGCATAAGTGTCTCTGCTTACGGGTCCGCCCCACCGTTTTTGGCCCTTCATACAGCGTTACTGTGAATGCAACCCGGTACCTCAATTTGATCTTGCTATTAAGTTGAGCTGCATACATGACAAGGTCTTAGAAGGGATGGTACCTTGCATACATACATACATACATTTCTAGAACCTGCTGTCCACCAATGGGAAGCTCTCTGACCACGGTGCTTCCGAGAAGAATTTTGCCACCGTCAATTCCGTTTGTAATGATTAAATATTTGCATTAAAAAATGGACAAAAATTGCCAATTTTTCAAGGGTTTACCATCACCTGCACTGACGTTACTACCCATGCAGCATCATTTTTAGTAACTCATGAGTCAGCAGACAAAATTTGACAGCTCTATCAGTCGAACTCTAATCGTGATGGCAAAAACAGAAGAACGGCACCCCGCCGCGTCGAAAACGGACATCGTGCGGCACTTTGTGGACGCCGGATACGCCCGTTCCGGCATCTACAACATCTTGGCACTATTAGACAACAATCAGAGCATCGAAAGAAAGCCCGGCTCCGGACGGCCGACGATCCTGAGCGACAAGAAGCTCCAAAGGATGCTGAAGAGGAAAACCGAGGGAAAAGTGTCTACATCGCTGCGTGCGCTTGGCCGGGAGGTCGGTTCAACCAGTCAAACAGTGAAAGCGTTCCTGGTGAACATGAACGTACATGTCTGGAAGCGGAAGTCGCGTTCACTGGTTTCGAAGGCAATGACCCAGCGGCAGCGGCTGAATAAGATGGTCAACTCGATTTTCCCGGCGAATCGAGACGTGGCGGTGGTGATGGACGACGACACCTATCTCACCTTGGATGGCAACGACTGGCAGGGCACTTCGTATTTTACTTCCCCCACGAAGGAAGTGAGCTCCGAGGTGAAGTTCATTTCACACACCAAGTTCCCCAAGGAGGTGCTGCTATGGCTGATAATCAGCGAGAAGGGGCTGTCAAAGCCGCTCTTCTTTCGCTCCGGACTGACCGTGAACGGGGAAATTTTTAGTACAAAATGCCTGCCGGAAGATGCGTCGTACATCAAGAAATACCATAAGGGCAAAGACGCGGTGTACTTGCCGGATCCGGCATCGGCCCACTACTCGAAGCGATCGTTGGAGGAGATGGAGCGGCTGAATGTCGATGTGGTCCCAAGTCGGCAAACCCGCCCAACGTCCCCCAGCGCGTCTCATCGAGAACCAGGCCAACTTGAAGCGTAAGATCTACTCCAACAATTTTGTCGCGAAGTCCAAAAGTCCAATTTTTTTAATGCAAGCGTTACAATCATTGTAGGGACAAAGAGCTGCTACCAGAGACCGTGTACAATACTTCCCATGAGCATTTGTCTTAAATTCAATCGACATGCTTAAAATTTTACCGAAATTATTGTCTACATTGAGCGTCGCACAACTTATAAATTAACATTTTAAATCGTGTAAAGTTCTGGGACTTTTCATTCATTGCAAATAATGTTGTATTCTAAAGTTCGTCTTTATAACAACAATATCATGAAGGTTGCTGCTTCGTGTGGATAGAAATACGATTTTACATGCTTTAATATTTACTTCATAATAAAAATTCAGAATTGTTTTTCTGTGTGGTTTCAAGTCTCTCCTATATGACCATTACTGCTGATCACTTAGAAGTTTATTGAAAGACAGACTACGTGCCATATGTGGACTCTATTTTGCATCCCATGTGATGTTGAAAGAACACAAGAAAGTACACGAAATGATACAAGCCGTATGAAGAAATCAGCCAAAACGAATTGCTGCAAGGCGTCAGCAGGAAAGTCTGGTTTTTTCAAAAGGAGCTGACGAGTTCGAGTGAATGGATGAAAATATAATTAATATGAAAGAAGAATCAGTTAACGTACCGTAAGCTGTGACAAGTTGGAGAAGTGGGATTCATAATGGACAACATTTGCGTAACGTACTAATTGGATGGCCCCTTATTATGAAGCAAAAATTAAGCAAACGCCCTAAGATAGTCAGAAACAGCTAATGAATTGAAGGAAACATGGGTCAATGTACAAAACCTGGTCGGCTCTAAAGTTGTACAAAATCTCATAAAGCATCTTAAGAGAAAAGTAAGGGTATTTACATTTGGATTGCAAGTTGGATAAAGTGTACATGGCAAAAGTTAGCAAAGATGTATCATTTGAGACTCCAAAAATATCAAGACAATTGGTTAAAGGACGGATTTTTGGCAGAACACTTTGTGTGTTGCATTTTTCACGTGGACTGCTTTTCCCAAGCAACCAAAAGTTCTGTTAAAAGGGTGTTTTTGGCTTAACCATCTAATCGAAGGATTATGATAAAAATTCTATTCAGCTTACTTTTTAAGTAATTAATCGAACTTTCTAGTTCGCATTCAATGATTAAGCTTCTAGCAGCATTCTTATCAACTTCTAAAGAAAACTTTGAAGTTCACGAAAGGTGCGTTCAAGGGGTTGTAGAGAATGCTATTCAGCTTAAAAAGTACCTCAAACGAACTCTACAAAACCAAAAAAAAGACTTTCATGTCCGATATTTTTGTTCAGATTTTTGTTCTAATACTGCCCCAAATTTATTTTTAGAGTGCTGTGTGTTATGAAATGATGATTGAGTTCAATTTGATGATACAGGGTGCGGCAGAAAATAATGCAAAAATGTTCAAACTTGAGTATTGGGTTAATTCGTGTAGCTAGTGACTAATTTCCGTCGAAATTGTATTTGTTTATGTTAACTTTCAACCAACCATTCTATTTGTTTTATTGCAAATTCGTCAAAATGTTCGCGAAAGAAGTGATCACCAGTTTGTTGCTCGCCCAGAAGAAGCCGAAAGAGATTGCCAAGGTGGTAGGGTGCCATTTGGCAACAGTTTACCGCATAAAAAGTCCGTGCAGGATGGTCCTAAGCAGCGGAAGCCGGGAAGTGGACGTCCGCGCTTTGCACGCACGCCGAACGTGATCAAATCGGTCCGTGCAAAAATTGCTCGCAACCCGGTGCGTTCCATAAGAAAACTTGCAAAGGAAGCCAATATTTCGGAGAAATCCATGCGGAGAATCATCAAAGAAGACCTGCATGCATCTTCCAGAGCCAGAATGAAACGCCACTTGATTACGGACCGGGTCAAGGAACTACGAGTGACTCGTTCCAAGAGATTGCATTCCTTGTTGAAGAAGGAGAAAATGATAATCCTGTTCTCCGACGAAAAGCTTTTCAGCATCGATGCTGTGGCCAACAGCCGAACGGACCGGTTTATTTCACCGCAGAAAATGGAGAACGTTCCGGAAAAAGTGAAATTCAAATTTCAAAATAAACATCCGGCTGGTGTCATGATGTTTGGCTTGGTGGCGTCCAACGGTTTGAAAATGCCGCCTGTTTTCATTGATGCTGGAGTTAAAATCAATACCGAAGTGTATATCGGTATTTTAAAGGACCAAGTGCTTCCCTGGGTGAAGGCCAACAGCAGGATGGAGCGCCGTGTCACACGTCCAATCGAACCCAACAAAGGTTGAACGATAACATGAAGTTTTGGCCGAAGGATTTGTGGCCCCCTAGCAGTCCAGATCTTAATCCGTTGGATTATTCGATTTGGGCATATTTTGAAGCACGAATCTGCAAAACATCACACCCTAGTGTGAAAACCCTGAAGTCAACCATAACACGCACATGGCAGTCAATGTCGGAGGACTACGTCCGAAAGGCATGCTCTGGCTTCCGGCGTCAGCTCGAGGATGTTATTAATAAAAATGGAGGACACATTGAATAAATTTGTTTAAAAGGATTTTATTAAGATAACTGCACTCGAAAATGTTGATATTATTGCTTTAATTAGTTGAAAATAGGATTTGAAAGAAATAAAACAAATTTTCGCATTATTTTCTGCCGCACCCTGTATTTCCTTAGTCAAACTATTTTTTTCATAAATGCTTACTAGCTGGTCTCGGATTCGAGTCCTCTTCTTCAAAACCAGGATACTTACCACTGTGCCATATGAACGGGGTGATTTATGCTATGATTTTACTCGAAGCGTTGATTCCATGCATTAGTACTTTTTTGTTTCCTATAATTTTACATCGTTTTGATTAGTTTAGAATCACGCTATGCAACGACTCCTCTGTTTGAGTGTTTGAAAGTATAGCTATTTAATTCAAATTAGTAGCCAAAATAGGATTACCCTATAAGATAATAAGTCAGTACAATTACTAATACTAATTCTCAACGAAAAAAATCAATCAGATACTGCTTAATACCCTTGTACCAATATTGTCCTCCAGCAACTTTAAAAATGTCGGAAATTGCTTGACAGGATGTCTTCATAAGCGGAACGGGCAACCTTTTCCTGAATAAAAATTTACAACACCATAAAATTATAATTAGTTTTGTTGTTGAGCTGTAAACTATACTGTTCATGTGATGTTCTACTAAAACGACACTTTTATCAGCATAATTTATTGACAATAAAAAAATTTTACCAGTAAAAAGGCAATAAAATAAATGGTTTTTGATTGAAGCTGTTCGAGAAAAACTTGACTGTTTCATTGTTAAGACACATATTAACCCTGTATTTGTTACCTTATCGTTGAAACCAATATAGCCTATAGTATCTACCATTCTTTTATTTGATGTTTCACAATAGATTCGGTCGTAGTTTTAATCTGATTTTAATTAGGGTTAATCTCCAATATTAGATTGGTAGTTTGATTAGTTTTGCGGGCCCAAAACCTAATGCACTCATTCAAATCCATTTAATCCAATGCAGCACTATATTTATCTATTTCAAATGATGAAAATGAATCATCTAATGAGTCATCATCACTTTCCTCAAAATCTTCCATTTCGCTGTCATCGTCTTCAGGTCAATTGTCTTTGGACGGAGATGTATGTCTTGGGTAATCGGTCCCAATTTCTCTTTCGTTCGAAACATTTTGTGATGTGGTAGGCTATTGTTTTCCTATATAGCAGGATAAAAAAGCATTCAAATAAGAAAAACTACATATCTATTAGCTCGTTGAGTGACAGCTTCATTTTCCGCATCCCATTTAGCCAAAAATCAAAACAAGCGATTTTAAATTGGTTCACTGTTATAGACAACCTAGTTCCGAAGTACACCTTGCTGTCTGCACTTTACTATACACTCTTGCGCTTCTTAGTACCTTTCGGTACTAGTATCTTTGGCTTTGTTTTGATTCGCTCTGTTATTTTGACTGAATATTTGAGGATCTATTGGTGTGAGTAACGTTATTAGGGGCAAATCATTAAGCTTGGGACCGATGTGCTAGCCCAACAAACACCAATGCTGAATAACTGTTTGTTCAAACAAATTTGGAGAAGTTGTTCAGCTTTTTCTCTTTCTCCAAATTTGTTTGAACAAGCGGTTATTCGACACTGATATTTGTTGGGAGTACTTCCTGAGCCAACACAAATATTCATTTTCTTCATGACTACTTCATGATTTAGCTAACAATTTTTCACGATGGTAATGAAATAAGCCGATCATTTTAATGTTTCTGAAAAATCCATTTTTTGCTCTTGCATCTCGTCAAACTTGGAGTACAGCACGAGATCACTCTTCAAATGTAAACAATCTTTTTGACATTTTCTATAGTTATGCTCAGCACTTTACGTGTATTTCGAAAAGTAGGAAAGTAGTTCAACATAGATGTATTTTAAACATTTGCGCTGATTAAAAGTACGGTTAGTACTTTTATTGAACTTTGTGTTCGAGATTTTTTTAAGTTCAAAGCAAGGTCTCAACTATCTACATGTGAACGTGAAAATTGGGTTGAGTAGCAAGAAAAAACTATTCTAGAACTTTTAAGTTCCTTTAAATATTAATGACACTTTAAAGAACATTAAGTTCTGTTTGTCCGTGAAGTGTCTTTTAATTCAGCAAAAAAGTTCCATGGAACTAAATGTCAGCTAAATATGAACTTCTGAGTTCTCATCTCAAGTAAAATTCGAACTTCTGGTTGCTTGGTTCTTCTTCTACTTATACCAGTTGGTTTGTGCAAAAGAACAATTTTCACCGGGCATTTTCGTTCGACATCCTAACGGCGTGCTAAGGCCATCGTAGTCAACGGTTTTTCCCAGCAACTTCTCCACCTTTGCGCCTTCCACCTGCAAAACACCGTAGATTGTGCGCATCACCTTCCGTTCAAAGAAACCCAGTAACCAAAAACTAATTTTTGAGTACTTTTATCAATCAGACGTATCTGATTTTGTAAACAAAAAGGGGAAGTAAGATTCAAAAGTTAAATTCTTGAAACCCTTGGCACTTTCAAGCAAACTAGAGCCACCAACACAAGGAATAACATTTCCCTAATATGATGGTGATGTTACCTTCCGTGAGGGTGCTGAGAGTTTTTGGAAATTTAAATTTGAATTTTACTTCCCCTCTTTGTTTTCAAAATCAGATACGTCTGTTTGAAAAAGTACTCGAGAATTTTATTTGTTTGTCTAATGCCGCCAAAACTGATAAATCGATATTTTCTTAACGAAGATTTGGCAATATATATTTGTGTGAAAGTTATGTATGTACTGATTCTGTTGTGCAAACATTCAACATGAATGATTAGTTTTCTCTGACACCATATGTTTCAGAGATGGAATAGTGGAATTATTAGTAATATTTTAGTGAGTTCTGTTTTTAAAAATCTCATAAATAATGGTAACTTATTCGAGAACATTGAAACATCAAAGTTAAGCTAATCAAAATGAAATGGTGCCTTTGAGTTACAATTTAACTCAAGAACAGATTAACAGATTCTCTTAATTCATTTTATGCTCTGTTTGTCTGGAGCCCCGAATAGTTTACAGAGACATAAATCATTGCCATTGTTTAAAAAAAGTATTGTATTCCGAGTTCAATAGTTTTTAATAAAATCTTAAAACATGATTTATTAAAGTTTTAACCAATTTATTTTTAAGTTTTTCTGAAAGAATAGATCTAGAACAAAAATCTGTGAAGACAAAATTGAGGTTCATTAAAGTTTCTCAAAAATGTTGTGATGGGAATATTTGTTACTTTTTTGCCATAATAGAACATTTTTACAAGTATTTAAGTATTTAAGTTACGGGTTAAGAAGTAATGAGACTTTATTTTTATTAATAGATTTTTTTGAATGGATCTTTCGGAACAATTCACTTTTTCAAAGGCACCAGCTTTTTTCAAATACAGCTTAAGAATTCTTTTGATAGGATATTGAACAATATAAAAACACTTTAGGAACTGTGTTTTCAACGAAACAAAATAAAAATTAATGTTATAAAACGAAGCCTTTTTCAGTGGCCAAATAAAGAAAAACCTCACAAGGATCAACAACGCACTTCCACTTTACACGGTGAAACAGCAAAACATCGACTCCAATTTATCACCACTACTCGGGCAGTCATTACCCTAATTTTGCTTCACGCTTCGACGCAGGTCACTCTCTTCGTCAGCGTTACAACCAGAAAAAAAGCCGTTCAACAAAAAAAATGCAACCAAAACCTTCCATCGACGCCAGCAATTTAACTCACGGCAGGGAAGCAGCAGCAGCAGCGGAAAAAAAGGTGACGACCAATCCAACAGTTTAAAATAAACATTTACTCAAGTGCTGCGAGCTCACATCAGACGGGTGACCAGAGCGCCAAAACACCATCATAGAGTGTACAAACAGCGGCCACGCCAGCTGATTCACTGCAATAGGTTTCCATGAGTCCGTAGTTGAATGCCTACTGAAGTTTTATCGCTGCTTTGCACGAAATGTTTAAAGTTAACTCCGGCTTTTGTTGAAATTCAAACATTTCGATGATTCGAGCTTGAACCACTTTAGAATTAACATCCCAAATTTAAGTATCCTCCTCTTTCACGCAGCGCATCCTCTTTCACTCTTTCGAAATTCCTCAGAATACATTACGGTCCGGGTCTGACCTCAGGTTCCTCAAAACCCGTCCATTGCTCTGGATGATGATGATGATGATGATGATGACCGCAAATGGCTACACATAACAGCTACACTTTCATTCCCGCACGGTACAAAACTGATGGACTGCTGTTTTGTTGAACCGAATTTCCTCTTCCGTTGTGCCTTTCTCGCTTGATTTTGCTGTTGGTTCGGTGTAGGATCAATGCACATGACGAGTCACTCACACTGGCACACATCCGTGTGCCACTGAGCGCAACCAAACCAAAGCTGAGTGCGCGAGGGTGAGTCTGAGAGCTTAGAACCGAACCTCACCTGCCGGAGTTCGATCAGTCGCGATCGTGCCCGCGAACCGACCGGACGCGTTTCAGTGCTTGACTGCTGGCCTCAGTCAGTCACCTTGGAGGAAGATTTTTTTTTTGTTATTTGGTTCAATCAAAACGGAACTGGGTGTTAAGGTATTTTTAGTTGTTGTTTGATGATGTGCTTTTTTTGTGAACGGTGGTATCGTCGAGACCAGCTGCTACTTCTGCTGCTGTTGCTGCTGTTTTTGAGTACACCGGATCAAGTGTAGGAAAGTGACTTGGAAGTGCCTTTTGCCCGTTGCTCGCTCTCATTCAGACAGTCTGTGTTGGTGAACTTCACTCTAGTTCGATGAATGTTGCAAGTGTGCCAGTCAGTGTTCGAGGAATCGCCGCCGTCGTCGTCGCGCGAATAAAGCAATGATTATTTATCGCTTTAATTGATCACTCTGACCGCGTGTGTGTGATTGACACGAATAGCGATCACCGTCACTCTACAGCCGATGGATGACGGGTTGACGGTGTTGACGTTATCGGGTTGCTGACGCAGCAACAGCAGCAGCAGTAGTAGTGGTGGTAGTTGTAGCTGGTAATAGGTACTACTAATGGGACACATTTGGAATGTCATTATCGACAACGGCCCACTCGCGACGATCCATCGTATCCGACCGGTGAGAGTTGTATCCACACGCATGATCGCGTATGCGCGTCACAAACTGAGACAGACAGACGGATGGCTGTGATTATCGAACTGGTTTCGACGTTGGTGTTACTTTACTTGTGACTTGATCAGAATTCAGACTGAAGCAAACTCACGCTGGAAAAAAAATGAGGCCACCAGGTATGTCATTCGTTCTTCTTGAAACCGAACCGTTCCTCCCAATTCACCGCATTCCAAGCGAGTGAGTCTGCGAAGGAGACCTCATCGCTCGAGTCAGCGACGAACCTTGACACTTGAGATTTCCTCGCTGTGTGTTTGTCTTCCTATTCGTTATTGAAAAACCCACACAACCCACGTCCTCATCATCTCAAATCAGAAAAAACCATCGACTTTTGACCGATTAAACAGGTTCTAATCGATCGCATCGCCAGATCGATTTATGTGATTGTTCAGCCAGCGGCAATCGCTCAGGGTAAATATATGCAAAACTAATTGAAATCCATTAAACTAACAGTTTCGGAACGCATGCAGAGTGCGATGAGTGGTCAGCCGGTCGCGTTATATCGGTTAAATTAACATAAAATCACGCCCACCGCACCACGCCAGACGCGACGAGACGAGACGAGACCAGACCGGATCAGCTGAATTACCCCTCCCGCTCTGACCCTCACCGTTTGGCCGTCGTCATCGTCGTCGTCGTCAGCGTCTTCTTCGCCAAGCCTGATTGATTTGTTTATTTAATCATCTGTAGCACACCGACACTGACCGAGTGGGGTAGTTATGGCGGGTGGAGCGAGGCGTACGTTGGAAATGTCAAATCGAGAGGTTTTTCTATATGAAATTTTAGGCTTTAGAGGCACGTGGTGGGTTTGTTGACTGATCTTGGTGAATTGATTCTGTTCAGAAATGACCAATTTGTGCATTCTAGGCAGGAAGACTTAAAAATGTTTAGCCTGTTTTCACTTTGGTTCATACTTTTAACGAATTTTATACGGATATTATATCATAGTATCGATTCAGCTCTACTCCAATCAGTTGATTTCAAATCAGACTTATGTCCCAGATTTGTGGTACAATTGGTTGCAAAATCAGTCATAAGTCTTGACATGGAAAGATTAGATTACTTGGTTCAAAACCAAGCATTAAATTTATTTACAACTTTTGATTGTTAAATGAAGCCAATGATGCATACTACTAATTTTTTGCTAATATTATATGATATTAGAGTGAATCTACATATTGATTCAGATCCACTCCACTCAATCGATTCCAAATTAGATACTGACTCTTAGCTTAGCTTAGCTTGACTAACTGCACGTATCAATGGTTGCTTCTCCGTGATTGATCAGAATCAGTGAAATTGCACAATAAATCAACTGAATGGGGCTGGGAGTAATCGACCATTCTCACTGTATAAGTTTCAGTGACTCAATTTCTTTAAAAATCAGTAACGGCGCCGGCCACGTCCTTGCAATCAGGTGGGAATAGGTAAGGAAAGATAGTGTGACCTTTGCTTTAGGGAATGAATAAGGGTTTTTAAATAGTTTAGGGGAGGATGGTACAAAACGCACCGTTTAAGCAACATCGTGAATTACTAGTGAATGGAAGCTGAAATTTATGAACAAGTTATTTGGTATGGCGCATTACTATGTTTTCGTTGTAGATCAAATGTAATTCAAATTCAAAACGATGATTTTTCGTGATTTTTTAAACCTTTTCCAATTTGATACCAAGACGACACCGGGGTAAAACGCCTGTTTCATTGCTCAATATGCACCCCAAAATTGGGGTAAGACGCACCACAGCACTGGTATATGATGCACCACAATATTGGGATAGCATGCACCGCTTGTAAAAGGTAAACACACGGCTATAATAAGTTACTCAGAGTTGTAAAGTGAGGAGGTTGCAACATCTCGCCACATCTTTTTAGCTCAAGCAACCAATGGGTATGGAATAAAGATAGCAAAACGTTGCGATATGTTTCCAACTCCTCATTATATAAACGTTAAAAAAAAGTACCCAATAGAGCATTTAAGTGTGGGAAGCCAACTTTGGGTATAATTATGTTTACCTACCATTGGGTTCAAATTACATACGTTTGGGTAGAATTTTACCATAAGTAAATTATTTATACTCAGCGGTAGATTAACATGATTATACCCAAAGTTGGTTTCCTACACTCAACTGCTCCACTGGGTACTTTTTTCTTAGCGTGTAGACGTATACAACGCCACGGTGCGTTCTGCCCCAGATTTAGTCTTGCATAGTTTTGTCTAAATATTCTGAAAATATGTAGAATTATAGTGAAGTTTTGATACTATCTTGAAGTTTTTATTGTCAGCGATACATGTGAAGTGAATTTATTACTAACCATGGATGTTAACGCATGGTAAAAGCTTATTTTAAGAACACTATTATTTACATGTGAAGTACAGTCATGAAGATTTATTCAATTTTGATCATGTGTTGGTGTATTTAGTGCCTTATTGTACTACAAAATTATGAGCTATGCTGTTTTATGTAAACATTGATAAAGTATCATTCCATTAAAACTATAGTTTTGAAGAATTGAGCACATTTATTGAGTGGGTCGTTCTACCTCACCAGTGCATTTTGTACTGTTCTCCCCTAAAAAAAAAACGCGCATGTAAGATATTCATGGTGATATTCTCACTGCGGTCGTTCAAAATGGTTCGACGGACGCATCTGAGAGATCATTCCCGAGTTTCCACGCGTTAACCTAATCCTATCACACTTAATTACAAAAGCCAAGCACCATTTGACAAAGCGCAACATTTGGAAATATCAGGGCCCTCACCTTCCAGCTTGGGATCTATTACATTCGTATCCTCAATTCACCATTATTGCATATACCACCAAACTAACCTGAAACAAAGCTGAGCATAAAAAAACGGAATAGCTACATTGGAAAGCCCATTCTACTGAACGATGGACGGCACAATGAAAGAAAAAAAAAACTACATTCTACAAACCATTTAACACCTGGAACCAATAACTGCATCAAGCCAGTTGATCCCTCTAAAGAGAGCAATCTATGCTAATACATTTAAAGTAACGATTGAAAGATTTGGTGAAATAAGAGTCCTTCGATGCTATTCGTGCCTTTTGGCAACATTATGCTTCTATTGATTTCCAAGCTCATCGTTTTATCACCACCCGGGGAATACTTGATCCTATACCCAATGATTTCATTATCTCCAATCCACTCAACCAATCGCAATGTTTTATGATATAGTGGCCGAAATATTATAATTTTAGATAACTCAATGCAGACGTCTTCCAGATTGGGCAGATCGACAGGCAATTGGTGGATAACCACCTAGTACCTCATAGCAATATGCTTAGAGGCGGACCGGAACATTCGATGAGCTACATCCACCCTACATGAATTAAAAAAGACCGTGCGTTTCGTAGTTGCTACTCCGTTATTGAACAGAACTAGTGTAATTGCACAGAGAACCACATAGATGGAGCTTGGGAGTAAGCTTTACATCTTCAATGTAGAAGTTCACTAGTTCATTCTATTTATAGATGAGTACCGGCGCAGGCCACGTCCTTATGGGGGAAAAGATGATTAGTTTGACAATCTTTGGTTAGAGACCGTGTTTACCTCTGCATTTCCATAATTGTCAAGAGAAGAATAGTTTTGTGTTAGTGTGGCAGGTTATTTTTAGATCATGGATTCACTGTGGTAAGTGATGTGATCAATGAAAGCACAGTAGACTGCTTTTTATTTTAAATCTAGTGGTGAAGAAAGAGGCATGTGACAAATGGCAAGGAAAGGGACGGGCCTGGGATTGAACTGCCGACCATCTGCTCAGTAAGCAGAACAGGTTACCAGATTACCCAGCCACGTCATATTCCAAATTAGGTCCTGACTCCCCCCCCTCCTTTGGTTGCAAAGTCGGACAGCACTGACCCTTCGAAATTTCTTTGGGAACTATTGTAGGAGAACCAAACTTTTCATTCTCATACTCTTTTATGTAATGTGTTTTATAATAGTATACGAAAATGTTTGCTGGATATCCTTACAAAAAATGGGTCTGGCTTCAACCGAGGATCAATCTTTGATTGATTTTCAAGAACTTGAAGAATGATAACGAAAAATTTGGTTTTCCGTAGTAATTCCCATAGAAATTTGAAAGAACCAGTGCAGTTCGAGTTTGCAAGCAACGGAGCTCAAATTTCGGGAGTAGAGTCAGGATTTGATTTAGAACTGATTGAGTGAGGTGGAGCTTAATCAATACGTCAAACCACTCAAATATCATATATTATTTGCAACAAATCAGCTTCATTGGTTCAATTTAGAGATCAATAGTTATGAATGAAATTAATATCGATTCTATTTTCTATTAATTTTAATGCTGTTTGCTCGGTTCAAAGTAGTTTATTTTTTCCTTGTCAAGACCATTGAATCAGTTTTGAAAGTTGTGTGAGAAACACAATGCTACTTTTTAACCAGAGAAGATAAAGACCAATAGATCATCTGCTAGACTAAAAATTAAAACCAACGAGTTTGGTTTGGTTATATCGCCATTTAAACTGCTGTGTTATCTGAAGTTTGTGAGATATCAAATACACTATCAGAAGTAAAATGACTGTGAAAAAATTAACAAAACAGAACAAGTGTAAACTTTCTTCTTTACTTCTTCTTCGTTCGTTTATTAAACATCAATCCCTACACGGTAAATCTGAAGTACGCAATGATGACTTCAAAGTAGGCAATTTGCTTTAAGACTGGAATTGTGCATAAAATGCCTAAAAAGGTTTTATGCAAAAATGCCTAAGGAGGTTATACGTCAAAAAGTGAACAAATTTTAAGCCAAAAAGTGAACAAATCACATGTTGCAATGCGAAAGCGATTAGAAACTATGCATTTTTTAAATCTGATTGTGTGTAGGAACTAGTCACTTTATGAAATGAGGATGAGATAAGAAACTCAGCGCCAATATCTAAAAAATCTGCTATTTTGTCATCAACGACATTTCGTATCGATTCATCTAAAAAACCAGCACATACAAATAAAATACACCATAAAGTACACAGATAAAAAGAAACATTGAATTTTCTGTGTTATCTAATGCACATAAAGGGAATGCTAGATTTGTCAGAAAATAATGGGATATTTCATGTAAAGTTAAGACAGATAACGCCTGAATCTAGCCTGTTGTATGAAAGACTGCGAACATTGTTGTATGGCACATGAAAGATTGCAAACAATTTCATTGATTACGCCTCCTTTGGCGTAGACTGAAACGAGGGGAAATTTCACGCGCTTGTTAAAATTCATTATTTTTTTCTGTTTAGGAACATGTTTCTTCTTGCTGGGATTGATGATTTGCAGGAGAAAGTTTTCATTTCCGAGAAAGCGATTGTTATAGTATCAATAGATATAGATCAATCTAAATGGTCTAATTAGTGCCCCGTAGCCTGTTCATGATACTGGATTCAGGTTTGGCTAGCAAGAACTCATTTTTTTTTATTTTCACTTTTTTCCGGCGAAGCTAGTCAACTAGGACAATTTTTTTTCCTTTTTCTCCAGTTTTAATGCATTTTTTTCTATCACACTGGAATAAAAAAGAACTTTATTCCAGTGTGATGGAAAAACTGCAAAAGTATTCATTTTTTGGGATTGAAAAATAGGCATTTTTTGACGTATGCAGGTTGTTCATTGAAAAGCATAGAATGTAGTCAAAAAATGAATACCTAAGAATTACCGCGTATCTCACTGACCTCGGATGGGCATCAACTAATTACTAATAAACAAGAGACCAACTCATAACAGTTACTCTATTTAAACACAACATGTTGTGACTTCAAAACGTAAATTGAAAGAGTTATTTTATGCGTTGAAACTCTGATCGAATACAAATTTTCCCGTTTTTTGATATTTTTTTTTGGTATTTTTTCGGTAATGCCAAACTCTCAGAAAACCTCATTTCAATATACTGTTAAAACAGAACTGTTCCCAAATAAACCTCATTGTTTCTTGGAAAACTAGGAATTTTAACAAAAGAATCTTAAACACCGCGCTTGATCACTTTTTAAAAGAATAAAAAATAAGAAATAAAATCAAAGACTATTTCAATAAATATCTAGTAAACGCGGGCAAACTCTTTTAAATTCCACTACACAGAAAAAAAAATGAATCTCAACAAGCGCGAAAAATTTACCCTCGTTTAATTCCAATCCAAAGCCAGCGCAAACAACGAAATCATTTGCAATCTTTCATGCGCCATACAAACATGTTTGCAATCTTTTATACAACAGGCTAGATTCAAGCGCTATTTGGCTTAAATTTACTTGAAATATTCCATTATTTTCTGCCAAACCACAGAGAACAGACGTTCATCTTCGGTCTGCTTCTTGTGTAAAACTTTAAACCGAAATTTCAAATGTATGTCGTTATGCTCCTGGTAGGTGGCGCTGCAGTTGTGCGATAACTGTCATGTCAATGTTTATCAATAAAAAGCCTAGCACATAACCTGAAAAGTTTTGTTTGTTTTTCTCTGCACTTGCTTCTTATACCGGCTGCCCTTCCTATACTTTTACACACGTTTTTCAAGAAAAGGTATATGGACATCAATGTCTGTTCTCTGTGGCCAAACCTAGCATTCCCTTGATGTGCATTAGATAATGCAGAAAATTCAATGTTTCTTTTTATCTGTGTAGAAAAAGCTTATCTTTTGACCTACACGCTCATCCGGATTCACCCAAAATTGAGTAAAGGTAACCCAAAATCATAAAAATTGGAACTATTCAAAATTGAGCAACCGAGTCCAAACCCAAATTGGGGTAAACTCCCGATTCATTCGATTTTGGGTTAGTTCTACCCATTATTACAAAATTTAGTTTTTGTGTAAATTGGTTAAAAGGCTTTTTATTATTCTTTGGAAAAAAAAAGGTTTGTCAACTTTGTTGTATCAATATTTGATGTGTGGTATGGTTATACATGCTGAATAAAGTTCATCTGTGATTAAAATTCGAATTACTGGAAGTATTTGTTACCTACCAATATCGGGTCGGAGTGGGTAAATCGAGTACATCATTCATTAATAAACTCTTTCATAAATAACACACATACACATAAAACATACAGCGAGCAAGTTGACCAGATAGTAGCCAAATCCCTGCACGGCACCCGCCTGCGAAATCATCGAAGGGTAGCTCTCCTCCAGCAGTTGATCCTCGACAACACTCATCACGGTGTCCAGATCCCGGTGCAGGTGCGCTTCTGTCACGCATCATGGGCCGTCAGTCCGATCAGCTCGAACAGGCTCTGTTCGTGATGGTTGGGTTCGCTGATTGAACAAATCGAATTTCTAGAATGGAATTTATTTGGTTAATTATTAGAAAATAGAACAAAATTATAATACCTTTCATTTTGTGGTACGTTTCCGAATCCATTGCCGCTGCAATCTCCTCCATTTGCTGAATGATCGTTTTTAAATTTATTTAGTTTTTAAATTCGACGCCTCACTTTGGAAAAATGGCGACTGACACTGCCGGGTTTTCACAATATTCTAAAAGCTTAATTAAGGATTGAACCAGATTTATGAAGAATAGAGTAAGATTTACCCACTTTCATAAATCGCATTACCCATGGTTTGACGTTGCAGCCTGTTTTATGAAAATGGGCACAAGTTACTCAATTTTGGATAAATCCGAATGAGCGTGTATTTTGTCTGCGACTAACAGGCTTCTTCAGTGCCGAGTGCTCGACTTGAAGAGAGCATCGCAGTAGGTCTAGAATTTATAGTCCATGTGTTTGTATCTCAATTTGTGTTTTTGTGTTTGTTACGTTATACCTTCGGACAGCACAGGGATCACTTATAATTAATAAAAAGATCATTGTTTCCTTTTTCATTCTACGTACTGGAGATACTGGAGAACAATTGAGATGCTTTCTTTTCATAACAATGTTTGTTCACATTAAATTACAAAACCGAACACAACAAGCTAACCAATTAACTTTCAGCCAAATCTAGCACTTTATGTGCATTATTTTTTTTATTAATTCGTTTATTTGTTAGGCTCAGGCGTGTGTAACACTTGACGGAGCCGATATTCAATATTGTTATTTACAATATATACTTTTCCAATTTTAGTAAAATGGGGTGCCAATTACTCGTGGCTAGCTTAAGGTTAATGGGTCACATTATCGTTTGGAAGGGGCTAGGTAGGTAACTTATTGAAGGTATTGTTTGCTACTCATGGTTGCGACATCTACCAAATCCACGGTCCCTATAGTCCCTTTCAGGAACTAAGCCGCAGATGGGTGACCACTGCTTGCTGGGCAGGTACAACTAGCACGGAAACAATAGTATAACTGGGACACAATGGCAGGGAATTTATCAGACTGGTGGAGAGGAGGAGATGACATTACACTCTTAGATCAGACAAACAAAGGCATTCGTAAATCGCTTGCATGTAGGGGAGATCACGCATTCTCAAAACATCTCTTACTTCGCGGGAGGGTTGTCTACCTTGGGCCACTAGGATTTACAATAGTCGTGCTCTGGAGGCATCATAACCCGGGCAATACCAAACGCTTTATGTGCATTAGATAACGCAAAATATGAATCAACCCAAGTAACACGAAATGTTTGTTAGCATGTATTTTTGCTTATATATGATAAATAATTATATTGTAATTCCGATGATGGTAAACCTTTTTGGGAACTACTATAGGATTGAAATAACGCAGAAGGTGGAGCCTATGAAACATTATTTATTGCTGACTATTGTCATAAACAAAATAATCTTAAACATAATTTAAATAAATTTTCGTCGGCAACAAAAAGACTTTCATGAATCAGGTTCATACTATGGACTCTAAGCTTACTAGATCCGTGTTCTTACCACTCGACCATTTCGACATATGAGATATAGGGTTGTCAGATTCCTCTTAAACTTTACCATCATCATATTTGCCAACCTTATTGGGAACTTATACAGTTATTCGGTTTGATATAAGTGGATTCAGACAAGGGGGATTGGAATATATTAAAGGCATTTGCAGAAGAAAATAATTGTTCGTTTGCGCTGACGTTTTGCAGAATCAAGACTGTATCATATAAGCAATTTCACCAATCCTGATTTTCGATAATGTAAGCAATTGGCAACTGAAATTTAATACTTCATTCTAGCATAGCTGAATTAGGTTCTGAAATGCTTCAGTGCCAAATGAATATGTTACATACATACATATTTGATATATATTTGTCTAATATCAAAGTTCAAAGGCTGTCTTTTTCCGTTCAATACGGCACTAACAAAACATACCTGACTAGTTTCGTTATCGTTTGGCCTTTCTCGCATATGTTTGTTTCTTGCAAAACGGAAGACTTATGTTGATACATTTATGAAACAAAATGTGCAAACAAGATTTCAGACGTAAACAAACATGTCTTATGCCTGGGACAGACATATAACGTACAGCGTTGTACTCCTTTAGTCTAGTACTTGTTTTTTGGTACTGGATTAAAATATTTGACAGTTCGTACAACGGTCAGCGTTGTATGTCTGTCATACACGGTAAGCTTCCTTTACCCATTAATGGGTACGATTTATTATTATTGCTATTCCTCCTTTGGATTTTTTTACACATTTTACTGAAAAACTGCGTCTACCCATTTAAATGAGTAGACGCAGTTTTATGGTAAAATGGGTAAAAAAAATCCACAGGAGGAATAACAATAATAATAAATCATACCCTTAATGGGTAAAGGAAACTTACCGTGTAAGTATTAGCTGATAAACTTCAAAGATGAAACGAACACCTTCATGACAAAACAAGTCAAATCACACTGTTAGAGATCTTCAGCATGTCACAGGAGAAATAAACTGCAATATTTATGTTCTCGGTGCTACTTGGGAACCCCAATCAATATTCCGATCAGATAGTTTATTTAGTGCGCATGTGATTTTTTCCTGTCATTTCAAATAGTAACGGTAATGGCGGTACTCCTTCATTGTGTGCGGTAATACTTATGACAAACAACAACGCTGACCGTTGTACGAACTGCCAAATACTTTAATCCAGTACACAAAAACACGTACTAGACTAAAGGAGTACAACGCTGTACGTTGTATGTCTGTCCCAGGATAAACAAACAACAAATGATAGCAAGTTGACACAGTGTATATACACCAATACCAAAGTGCACCTACACAACGATGAAAAGTTGTATTCGGACTTATTGAACACCCTGTAAATGGAGCGTCATGAAACATACAATTTTACGTTAAAAATCGTGTTAAGGTCTGAGATATTTCATACATTGTCTAAAATATTGTGTGCAAAATTCCATTTATGCTAGTAACATTTTTGGAAACTGTCTGCTTCCTATAGAACAGCATACAATTTGACACGCTTTAATATTTGTATCAAAACTTAAATTCAGATTGTTTTCAAATATGTGTATACAAAATTGTGTGACATTCACGCCTGATATATCAGAAAGAAAAATAATCAAAATGATGCTCAAAATATTTGTATCAAATGTCTACAGTCAGTGTTGGAAAAATCATTTTCAAAAAATGTTCACTCGTTCCTCATTACAAAGATATATCGCCGAGGAACTTCGCACTGAAATTTTAGCGAACAAAATATAGAGGGTTATTCCGAGAGTCGAAGTGACGTTTGTCACTTGGTGTAGTGAGAAAAGTCACCTACAGTGACGAGACTCTCCATTTGATTTACCCAGAAGTGTCACGTTACTGCAGATGAGTTTTCTCACTTCACCAAGTGACAAACATCACTTCGACTCTCGGAATAACCCTCATAATCCACAAAGTTCATGAAAGCGCAGAGTGAGAAAGCGTTTCCTTTCTCATCGCGACAGATCTTTTGTTTCTCCACTCACAACTTTCACTCGTATTCGAGATTCAATCCAACAAAGACACCGTTCCCGAGAATGAGAACGGACCGTGAACTAGTTCACTTTTTCCGGATTTTTCCATTTAAACGTTATTTAGTTCATTATTACGTGATTTAGTTCACGGTGTATTTTTGCTTGTTCTCAAATTCATCACTCCCGTTTCATTTTACTCAATTTTTGAGTACTATTGTATACTATCTCTTTTTCTCTCAAGGAAATGTTTCTCGATTTTCGTAACAAGTGGATCCACTTATAAATTGAGTAGATCCACTTTTAACGAAAATTGAGTAACATTTTCGTGAGAGAAAAAGAGATGGTATACAATTTTTATCAAAAATTGAGTAAAATGAAACGGGCTTGATGACTGCAGTTCACGGATCTGGGCACGGATTTTTTTTTCCGTGCGGCTTTGTTCTTTTTCTCGAGCGAGTGTGTGTAGGCGATGCTCACGCGAGTTTTGATGTTTGTTTTCATCCCGCTCTTCGATATATCCACCCAAACATGTGAAAAGGGCCTAGGTGCCAAACGTAAACAATGACTTCAAACGTCGATTGCTCATGGATAAAAACTGATTTAGGCCTACCGACACCAAAATCTGGTAGAGGCAATTTGCCCTATCAGATGGCGTAGTAACATTGCATGGATGTGTAGTGATTCGTAAGAAATCGTCGATTAAAGTTATTGTTTATAAAAAAAAGTCATTGTCATTGTTTGGGTAGATTTATTTAACGGTAGTAGATGCGTTTTACCGATCATGGATTGATAACATTATCGAGCAGTTTATGGATGAACTTCTCTGGCGATAACCAAATAATGCAATAAATTCCTAATCTTTCAAACAAAGCACAAATAGAGGAATAAACTATGTAAGAAAAAAAAATCAAAGTGTTGTGCCACCGCAAAGTTCGAGGGGTAGGAAATGTCTGCTGAAATGGCGTGATGCACTGAGGACAAATTCAATCCAACCTCCCAGGCCAGACAGTCAGCAATCGGACAAACATCAGGCTGAAGAAAGTGTATAGATTTATGCGAGATATCTTTAGATTCCATTTCTATGAAATGTGCAGTGTGCTTTTCAAGAATGAATGTTGTGTAAAGATGTATAGAGAGAAAAATGATCTGTTTTATTTTTCGTATCCTCGCGGCAGTGAGTCGAGTGGAAAAAGTTCGCGATATTTCATTCTCTCATCCCATAAAGTTCACAAAAGAAACGTTGCCTTGTGAAACTAGCAACGGGAAGTTCTCAGGTGAAGACGTATCGCAAGATGAATTGATATTTTGATGATAATTCCATCACTGCTACAGTATTGAACAACTCTAATAGCACACATCAGTTGATGCACCTACATTCTCTTGGGGGGCTCAGAGAGCCTAGTCGCTTAAGGCACAGTACCACCTACCACCTACCAAGCTGGAAGTGGAAGGTTTGACTGGATCGGGAGTCGAGGAAATCTTTCGGGTTTAAGATTTTCTAGGGAGATAATAAATAAATAAATATATAAATACTTTTAAAAGTCGCTCAAAATTTCCCTTCAATCGTTTGTTAGCCAAAGTTTGCAATATTTCGTTCAATATATCTGCTACTTCTCTTAAATTAACATACTAAATCACAGGCACTTGTGACACAAAATAAATAAATAAATGCACTTGAATTCGCATTGAAAATTTATGGGAATTTATTTCTCATTGAAAACAGTTGAAGAGAATCGTGTAACTTTCTGAGTTATTTAATGCACATATATGGAATGCAAGATTATCATTAACATTAGCATTGCCGTTTGCACACCTCGTGGATGGAGCTACGATGAGGAACTATTCGTTGCAGACATTGCATGCACCCATGATAGAAAACGAGCTATTGATATGTATATATATGAAATTTACTCGATCGCTCACCTGGCCACGTCCATGCAACCGTTGGTGATAGGGAGGATTTGATATCTTTCTTAAGAAGACACGGGGAACTCACGTAGCCTTCAGTAGATATCAATAGAAAAAGGAAATAAATAGTCGGAGAGAATAGTTGAACAGAATGCCCTGTTTGGTGTACAGAACAATCATTTATTAAAAAATGGTCGTTGGGAGCATCTAGTCTAAGAAGGTTAAGTGATGATCCATTTCTCTTCAAACGGTTGGAATTTAAGCATTAACTACAGTCCTAGCTCCCTATGGCTTATGGTTATAGCGCCATTACTCGCTCTCTGAAAAGAGAAGAATATCTGAACGGGTGGTAAAACAGAACTTTCGTTTAGATTTCGTGGATTGCAGCAACAACATTGCGTTACTTTAATAAACAACTTTATGTATCATTGTTTATTTCTAATTTCCGTTATTTGATTCAATAGATTCAACGGCCATCAGTTTAGAATATACTATGGACTATTAAATGATAAATACATAAATAGAGCCTTTATCTATATTCATTACAGATCTGTAGCTAATTTTTTTCGATATGTAAATTTAGCAGTGAATGTTATGATAAGATTCAATGACGAGGAATAGGAAAAACTGTTGAAGTAACGATTTTCAAGCCATTGTATGACGATTTAAAACAACGCAATCGCGAAATAATTCTAGGGAAACAAGAAGTCTGTAAAAATAAGAGTTTAAGAGTAGAGTTTTAACTAATTGAATAATGATTGGTCGACGCATAGAGAGTGCCGCAATTTTGTCAATTTTGGTTTTTTGAGCAGATTCTCGTAATTTTACGAAATAAAGCTGTTTTTCGTAGGCTTTTGATAGTTGCGGTTGATTTTTCTCTAAAATTACGATTAATATTCAACTAAAAAAAGGCTCAAGCTAACCAAGAGGGCTTCTGAAAGCTGGAACGTCAGTGATTGTTTCACTCTCGATCATAAAATATTCAAGTTCTACAAGTTCTTCAAGTTCTTCAATCAACCAACCTGCGGTCTTCTTGCTGTGGAATTCACACTTTTTGGTATATTGGGCGTAGAATAACAAAGGTTGACCTGCAAATATATGGAATGCAAGATTTGGCATAAATTCAAAGGATATCTTATGTAGGCAAAAGCTAAATAACACTTTATTAAGGTCTGTTGTATAAAAGATTGCAACCAATTCCGTTGTTAACGCTGGCTATTGCTTGCAATTGAACAGGAGCAAAAATTAAGCATTTGTTAAAATTTAGCATATGATTTCTAAGAATAATGACTGTATCGTTAATTATGAGTTCGCCTAAAAATTGCTGTATTTAAATATGATTTATTTATTTTGCAACTCAAATTCATTAACATTGTTTATTGACCGTCAAAAAAGCCCATTACATCAGTATTTATTTAATTTTTCGTAGATCTGTCCAGCTCTCACACCTTCTTCTTGATGTTCCTCATGAGGTTTTGCACAACCGTTCCGTCGATGATTTTGCTTACGTTTACCCAGTTTTTTTTTTTAATTTGATGATGTCATCTGCTCCTCCAGCCTTCTTCCGCAGCTTTGCTTTCGTCAAAGCCCAAAATGTCTCAATGGGCCTTATTTGCGGACAATTTGGAGGATTCATCGCCTTTTCCATAAATTGGACATTGTTCTCTTCATACCGGTCCAAGGTGGCACGCGCATAGTGGCAGGATGCCAAATCAGGCCAAAACAGTGTCGAACCTTTGTGTTTTCGGATTAGTGGCAGCATTCGTTTCTGCAGGCATTCCTTCCGGGACATTTCGGCGTTCATATTTGCGGTAGTGGAAAAAGGTGTCGATTTCATACCGCACTGGCAGATTGCTTGCCAAACCAACACCTTTTATCCAAATTTTTCCCAGAAAATCGATTTTTCCGAATTTGGGACATCCTTTCCACGCTTCACGGTGTAAAACTGGGCCCCTGGAGGTGCCCTGTAGTCCAATTTGACGAACGTCTCGTCGTCTATGATAATGCACATGTCCTTTTTGCTCAAAACGTCGTCGAACAGCTTCCGAGCCCGAGTTTTCACGGAATCCGCCTAAATTTGGCAGCATTTCGGACATTTTTGTTTTCGATACGTCTTCAGGGAATTTCGCTCCTTTGCGCGTTGGACCATTCCAATCGTCGTTCCACACTTGTTTGCGCAATCTCTGATGGATACCTCCTCTTTTCCTTCAAAAACTTTGCAAATTTGTTTGTCCAAATTTGGGTTTGACGCACCTGTTTTTCTACCACGGCCGGGTAAGTCCTTCAATGTGTTAAGCATAACAAACCGGTTGATTGCATTTTGGACCGCACCGACACTAACACCTTCTTCTTTTGATAATTTTCTTAGCGACAATCCCTTTTCAGTGCAGTACTTGGTTACAATCGATTTTCGCCTTTCTTCCGTCAGACCTCGCATTGTTCCGCTTGAAGTAAAACTTTAACTTTAAGTGAAGGTTTTCGTTTGTTTACAAGGCAAGCAACACATTGACACTAAACAGCTGTCAAAATGAGTCATAGTCATTTTCATACAGAACCTCAAAGGTGTACTCATATTTAACGATGCAATCCTTAACATCTTTCACTAGAACATTTTCAAAATCTTTATGGTCTTATAAAGGTTTTATAAACTTGTTATCACAACCGTCTATAGAGTGGGCCACTTTGTACAAATTTCGGCTTAAAAGAAGCATAGAGGGGGTGTTGGTAGACAAAACTGTTTTGAATGTAGTTTTATCAATGAAGCCGGGAAGAGTGCCATGCGGCTGGAATAAAACTAAAATTGTTACTTGAGACTCGTTTGTAATGGTTTTTGTTGAACAATTCAATCTTTTATGTGTCAATCCACAAAAACACGTTTCCAATACTCCGTGGGCTTGTTTTCAAACAAATGTTAACCGTTTAGCGTTTGCATTAAAAAAAAAGGACTTTTTCCGGATGATAAAAAAAAAACTAAGACAGATAATTGCTTTTGAGAAATTTCCCCTGGAAGGTAATTATTTGAGTTATTATTTCTACGCCCGTGCGAGCAGCCTTCCAGCAGTTAACCGGAACATTCGCCATGGCGGACCAAAACATGCGTGTAGGCATGTTTTTGAGTTCTTTCTTCGTTTTATTTATCATTTCCTCCTCAGCTTTTGCAACAAAATTGTTGGAGTAGATTTTAAGCTTCAGGTTGGCCCAAAAATTCTCGATGGGACGCAGCTGGGGGACGTTGGGCGGGTTCGCCGACTTGGGTATCACATCAATAATCAGCCGCTCCATCTCTTCCAACGATCGCTTCGAGTAGTGGGCTGACGCCAGATCCGACCAAAACACCGCGTCTTCGCCCTTATGGTATTTTTTGATGAACGACGCAACTTCCGGCAGGCATTTCGTACTATAAATTTCCCCGTTCACGGCCAGTCCGGAGCGAAAGAAGAGCGGCTTTGACATCCCCTTCTCGCTGATTGTCAGCCACAGCAGCACCTTCTTGGGGAACTTGGTGTGTGAAATGAACTTCACCTCGGAGCTCACTTCCTTCGTGGGGGACGTAAAATACGAAGTGCCCTGCCAGTCGTTGCCATCCAGGGTGAGATAGGTCTCGTCGTCCATCACCACCGCCACGTCGCGATTCGCCGGGAAAATCGAGTTGACCATTTTATTCAGCCACTGCCGCTGCGTCATTGCCTGCAGCTCCGAAACCAGTGGACGCGACTTCCGCTTTCTGACAAGTATGTTCATGTTTGCCAAGAACGTTTTCACTGTTTGGCCGGTTGAACCGACCTCCCGGCCAAGCGCACGCAGCGATGTAGCCACTTTTCCCTCGGTCTTCCTCTTCAGCATCCTTTGGAGCTTCTTGTCACTCAGGGTCGTCGGCCGTCCGGAACCGGGCTTTCTTTCGATGCTCTGATTGTTGTCTAATCGTGCCAAGATGTTGTAGATGCCGGAACGGGCGTATCCGGCGTCCACAAAGTGCCGCGCGATGTCCGTTTTCGACGCGGCGGGGTGCCGTTCTTTGAACGCGCACACTTCTGAACGGAGTTGCTTCACTGTTTTTGCCATCACGGTTAGAGTTCGACTGATAGAGCTGTCAAATTTTGTCTGCTGACTTGTGGGTTACTATGATTGATGCTGCATGGGTAGTTTTGTCAGTGCGGGTGAAGGTAAACCCATAAAAAATCGGCAATTTTTGTCCATTTTTTTTAATGTAAACGTTACCTTTATTCAATTTGTTGATGAACGGACGACGTTTCGTAAATCTACGCTTGAAACCATGCTCAGCGACGAATTTTTCTTCCCTCAACGGGCAGCGAGAGATTTTCCTGAATTGTGCGAACTGTGCCTTTAGCTGATTTCTCAATTTGATTCTTTTATCTGCTCGTTCATCAGTTTTCCGCAGACCGCCTCTTCTGGATCTATCAGTGACTGAACCCCATTCATTTTGCTTTGCCATAATTGCACGAGCTGCATCATGACTGAAGTTAAACATTTTCACAGTTGAGAATTCTAAAATATATTTCCTGGGGCTATGTGGAGTGGAGGCACTTTTATTCACTGATAGATTAAGACTGTGAACCAATTCGAGAATTTAATTTTAATTTTCACTTAAACTTGACAGATGGAAAATAATCGATTTAGTCTGCTACTCGAGCTGACTTATTTTTGACAGACGGCAACTCAATTTCGACACCTAATCGAAAGTTTGTTGATCAATAACAAAGGGATTTTAATCGATTAATCGATTATTTTCCATCTGTCAAGATTTCAGTAAAATTAAAATTAATTCACGAATTGGAGCACAGCCTAACTACAATTTCAACTTGAGCTACTATATAAGGTTAGTTCTTGGTGCATGGAAAAAATGCGGCTGTTGTATTTCTGCTGATGTCATGTTGACAAATGCGAAAACGTTATGAATCAGCCTACTGCGTGTCGGTTAATACGTATGTTACTTTCCATTCGATGACATCCTGTTGTTGTTTGTGTTGACTTCATGCTTTCTTGGTTTGGTGTGAGAATAAGCAAACCTCAGTATCTGCGTCCGATGCTAAATCTGATTCCAAACTTTTCTGCTATATTCCACTGCGATTAGTGGTTCAAATAATCTTGTACAACAAGACTGTGGATTTGTAACCTAATGTGTTTTCCAAGTCAGAGAGCATTTACTTGCTTTAAAGCAAGTAAGAGAGCATCTATTAGCTCTAAAACACGTTATGCAAGCGACTTAAAATTGAAACTACCTGGATAGTTTGACTAAGTTCGTATAATTAACAAAGCACTGACTCTGAAATTTCAAAACGTTGCTAACGAGGGGTGTTTGGAAGTATTGTTATAAAGCTAAGATGTTATTTTTGAAATTGGCCTTTATTTTTGAGATATTCGTTTTGAGTATTGCAGTATTAAACAGGTGAAATAAATAAGTGTAGCAATGCATTTTTTCATCAACCTTTAGTTAATACTACTAATTATGTTTTAACTACTCCAAGCGTGAAGTACGTAATATTGATATTTGAAGGAAATTGCAGTCCACTCCTAGGGTCTCATGTTGATGAGAACCTTGAATTGTTGTTTTCTGACATTTTTGTTTTAAACGTCCAAAATGAAGAATGGTGGGCTTTCATTTATGCCGGTTTCTGCAAAGAGTCTTTCTAAACCTGCCAAAACTCTAAATTTCTAAGATTTCATTCAAGATTTAATTCAATTTTTGGTATCATATTTGGTAGATAGTAGGCCAATTTTATAAGAAAAAATGTTTCTGAGTAACGACACTTTGAACATGTCTTATTGCTTGATGCATGTTAGCAATTCAAACTGAACCAAATAAGTTCTTCAATTGAGTAAACCGATGTGATCGTGCATCGCACCAGCTTATTATTTATCGTACAGAATAGAACCTCAGGATGAATTTTTATGCTAGAATTCCCTCCTTCAATAATCAGTAGAATATCCATGTTATGACCAATATAACAAAGCACGAAAAATTTCCTTAACGTTTCGCATTTGAATTTCCTATAACCTATGGCCTTTGAAAACATTTCCTAGCATTCTGTGTTAATATTAATATTAAGTTGAAAATGAAATGACTAACATTTTCCTAAAATCACCAAGTCGTCCAAATAATCAGCCCTTTTTCTCAAATATCACTCCTTGATTGACACAAAAATTGTATCTAATTACCCCGCTCGAAAACTAAATTCCATTCAGTAACGTAGTTAATCGAAACTCCAAATTGAATTTCAAACTCCGCTCGGACCATGACATTAGACCACACCGGAGCCCCTGACAAACCGCAGACAACCTGAGAACTGAGCCGAATCGAACGTAATTTGTGCAAGCGGACGTGATCCTGCTCTTAATGGTTCCGGCCGATCGATTCCACTAACTCACTGACTGACTGACTGACTGACTGACTGACGGAATGATCAGCGAGCGAAGTTCAACATCGTCGAGAAGGTTGTTGCTCGAAACAACCGAGTCCAAAAGTCCACGATCCAAGTCATCAAATCCATCCCCATCTCACAGTCATAGTGGTAGCGTGTGTGTGTGTCTGTGTGTGAATGCGGTAATAGTTACGGACGCGTACGCGCTCCGTTAAGTGCGTGCGGCTCGTAGGCAGGATGGACTCCGCGAGGGCCGACCGAATACCGAAGAAGAGCACAACCGCACCACAACGACGGGTAACGCAAAAGTGGTGGAAAAGTCAAGAACAAAAAGAAAACAAACCGAAAGCTCGATCGAGATTGATTAATTATAAGAACCGGAGTTACAGAGATACAGGAAAAGGAAACGAAAGGCAGAATCAATAGCGAGAGGGAGAAGAAGGAGGAAACGGAAGAGCAGGTAAGGATGGGAGAGGGGGGGGGATGAGCTCAGGCGTGCGCGAGCGCGAGTGCGGTGAGGAAGAAAGCGATCAAGCGCGAGGAAGACGAAAACGAAGAAGAAGATAACCGAAGACAAGGCAGACAATTATGAGAACAAGTGAGCGATGGGAGAAAGAGTGAGAGAGATCGGAGCAAGAAGAGACTCCGAAGAAGTACACCTCGGCACAGCAGACAGTGACTTTGTACCTCGCGCGGTCGGAGACTCTCACTTCAGTCGTAGCGTTGATGGCGACCGCTGCGCACGGCACGTGTGCGCTCCCGCGGATCTCCAACATCTTCCAGTTGAAGACTTCACCGATTCCGATCGGTAGTGAAAGGTGTGCTGTGTGTTTGGACTCTGAGAAGTGTTTTGTTGATGGATGTTTTCCAAAGCTTTGTTTGATCGGTTATTCTTTCGAGCTGACAGTTGGAAGTTCCTTCCAACGCGAAGTGGTACGTGATTCATCTGCATAGTGCCGACAAAGACCTCCAACAGGCACCACCAGTCGGGAAAGGCGTGGGGTGCGTGAACCGTTGTCGATAGTCGAACGGATCCGCTGGATAAGATTGTTTCTTCGGTAATCTTTTGTTACTAGATCATGTACAACATCATCATTAGTTTAGTGCGCGAGGCAGCAGTGAGCGGGCACGTTTTCGATGTGAACTTCAATCGATCGAGATCAGTATCGTCGATCGTGTCGGCTCGACAAGGTGAAACCATCAGAACGGGTTCGTTGTGATCGACATGGTTGTGTGAAAAATGGTTTTGTGGCTCCTAGTACACGTAATGGCACTGGAAGAATTCACGGGTATATTTTGAAATCCCCGTGTTCTGGCAGTGGCATCCCTGGTACTAGGTGATTCATCAGTTTCCGTTTGTGTGAAAATAGTGTTTCGTTAAGTAGTTTCTAAGTGGGGAATAGCCGAATGAGGACGGGAACTGTGAATTGAATTTTGTGTTCCATGAAGCGTGAAGATTGTTCTGCGTTTGGGGTTCGTCACTTTTGGGCATTGTAGTTGTTTGCTGGCAAAGTGCCCAAGTTTTTACCGTGAGTGAATCAAGTCAACAGAATAGTGCTTCATAGACATCGTATATTGGTAATAACATATGCATGCTCAGAAAATCAAATACACACTTGGAAAAAAATATGTAGTTTTAGGTGCTCTTAGAATGAGACATCAAGCGTACTTTTCTGTGAGCGATGAACTTTTCAAAGTCTTGGAACACTTGATTTTAAATGACTTGAACGATTACGTCTTTTATTTTTGTCATACGAAGATTCAGTATCTAGTCAAATTTAAAATTCTACAGTGTGCGAGTCCTACCCTTCTGAGTTCTTTTGCTACTCCTTTAATCACAAAGTAATTGGGTACATTCTGTCCAAAGGTCTAACATACAAGAGATCCCATGATGGAATGTTCTCTGCTCGAGAAATACTATTTTCAGTGTGAGGTGGAGTTGAATAAATAACTAATTTTCAGAATGGAAATCATTTACTGCACTGCCTTAATAGCTGATTTTGAGAGGGAAAAAAAGTACCATAAAAAGATTAATCAGAGAGATGGTTTCCCTGTTATCACGAAAAATCTGTTTGGTTGGAGCAATTCACGTCAAATTTTGATGAAGTTTACTCATAACATCAATGAAAACTAAGAAGTGTTTGGTGGGATTCACATTGTGAGTTTGAAAGTTGGTTCACAGTACCACTAAGCGAGTTCAAATTGATCGTTTTGAGTTGGATTTAAATTTGAGACGCCGAAAATGTTTTGTGAAAGAGATCAACAATAATCTAAAGGGGATTTCATCGTTTGACTCCATCAGATGATTTAACATGCTTCTGAAAACTAAAAAAGTTGCTATGACTGCAAAAATTATAACTTTATTTATCAGGCATTCAAAACAAACATTCATTCAAACGGCCAAAATGCTGCACTGACTGATGTCATTAACTTTTAAGCCGTTTAATTTCTTATCTGGCTAGATTCCATCAAGATGAATCATATGAATAATGTCGGTAAAATATTTCCATTCCAGAGACATTATCGTGTTCCAAAGAAATTTATTTTTCAATCCCAAACCCATGTTAAATTCCGTTTACTGAAACGGAAAAGTAAAGAATCGAAAAGAAATTTCTGCAGCAGTATCCACCTGAAAGAGAACAAAAAAAAATTGGTTTTTGTAAGGTTTCCACGCAAACTAATGGGAGCTGTCACTTTTACTCTCGGAAAAATATTCCGCTCGATTATTCCGTAAGTGAAGGTGACATTTCGTTCCATGCAGATCAATTGTCAAAATTCCGCTTGGTAATATTGAACAAAATCCGTAACTTCTCTACTTTTTAAGTCGATACTGGCCTTACATTTTGAGCAATTTCATCCATTATTGTCTACATTTAGGTGTAATCATGCATTTCATCAAATCTTTTTCGTGATTTAACATCGCACTTTATATGAGAAATTCAGATTCCTTGAGATTTGAGAACACAAATCTTTTCAAAATCTTTAAAAAAAAACTCACCTATGAGGCATTTGAGATGCTAATCAATGTCACCCCATGTCGATGAGCATAAATGACATGTATCGAAATTGTCGTAAGGCCTGTTCACGTTAAATTTTGGACACTATTCCTCAAAACGGATTGTTTATTTCACAATAATAGAGTAATATTTAAAGTGAAAACAGTTGATTTTTGTTTGGAAAGGTATACTGGCGGGGCTCTGATTAGAGTAGAAACCTCTACGCCAGGCCTTTGATGATATTGTTGCGTAAATTCTTTCGAATCATTTTGCCAGCCGTACACGGAACATGTCGTCCAAGAAGGCGCTGTTGCAAATGACTCGGACGGAGCCACGTTTGAGAATTTTGAGTCCTTTCGTCAAATTTGTTTTTTCAATTGTCTTTTTCTTATTTTGTTAGTCAGTGTTACGTTTGCAAGTTTAATACGGCGTTTCGTAATTTCTTCAGTCTTTTGTAGCTTAGTCCGTGAAGTGTGTCATTTATGTGCTATGAGAGTCTTCCGAAGCAGTTTATTTTTTTCCAATCAAAAATAAGAAGTCATTGTATTCTTCCTTGTACGGTAGAATTATATAACTTAACTTCTTTTGAAGCATTTCATCAGCCGTGAAAGGATCATGTCGTCCATAGAGACGCTGTTGACATTGCCTCAAAAGGTGTTACATTTTCAAGTTTGCTTCTTCACTGTTTTGAATGGTGCCGTTTCGTCTTTTTGTTATTTAGTTTATCGGTGTGTTTTTTTTTCAGTCTTCTGTAGTTTAGTTCGTCATTTATGTGCTTTTTGAGTCTTTTTGAGCAGTTTTCTTGAATCAAAACTATGTTTTCATTATATCGTCAAGATATTTGAATTCTACCAGTTTCAGTAATGTCTGTTCTAACATCAGTAAACCACAAAAATTATACTGTTGGGTCTCAGTAGTACCAACAGTATGATTTTTGTGGTTTACTGATGGGACTCATACGAGAGAAGTTTCCTTTAAAAGAGTTTGGGAGGTCATTGTGTCTCTTTATGTTAAAGGGTGTCCACAGTTAAATTGCATCACTTTAAACTCGTCCTCAAACACAAGTCTCTCAACCGATTGTCATGAAATATTAATGGAATAAAATACAATGTATAATCTTGGTTCAGGTATTTCTATTTCACTGTATTTCTTTACCAAATCCAAAAGCCCGAACTTTCTTCTTAATACCACGCATAAGATTTTGTACAACGCTTGAACCGACATTTTTTCCGCTTTCAACCAAGACTTCTACATTTCCTGTTCTGTTGTGACAACTTTAGAATGCTTACGAAGTTCGTGTTTCATTAAAGCCCAATATTTTTCAATTGGCCGCAACTCTGGAGAGTTTGAGAGAGTTCGTCTTGTACCACTCCAGAACATCCTTGGAGTAGTGACAAGAGGCTAGATCCGGCCAAAAAGTTGTAGGAACGTTGTGTGTTTTGTGAAACCGAAGCAGTCTTTTTTTCAGGCATTCATTCATGTATACTTGACCATTTACAGTTGAAATTGTCAAGAAAGGCTTGCTCCGTTTACCACACGAACATATCCCCTGCCAAATTATGAATTACTTGGGAAACTTTGACACTTGCTGTTTCCTTAGAGACTCTGGAACATCGAACTTGTCTTCCGCAGTCACATACGGGGATTTGTTTAAAGTCCGCTTTTAAGTGTGTTTCAACGTCCATGATGCAGCAATGTGGTTTCGTCAACATTTGTGTGTACAGCTTTTTTTTTGTTGTTTTTCATTGTGGTTTGGAGTTTTCTGAACTTTGAATGAACGGAGCCCGGCTCGTTTTTTGGCTTTCTGCACAATATTTTTGGTCAAGTGCAGCTTTTTCGCGACATCCCGAACGGAAAAGTTAGGTTTGCGTTTTAAGGTAGCAACCACTCGCTTGTGATCCTTCACACATTACGGAACACTTTTTCTACCACTCACCTTCTTTCGATCGACAGTTAAACGTTCCCCAAAACGTTTTATGACACGAGACACTGTAGACTAGTGAATTTTCAACATCTTTCCGATGCTTCGGTGCGAAAGAAGTGGGTTGTCGAGGTGCGTGTGCAAAATGTTCTCGTGCACCAGTGTAAACAATACACGCTGAGGTCATTTCATCCAAAATTTCGTTGACCCAGAGGGCGAAATGTTACAGCTTATTGAAAGTGATGCAATTTAACTGTGGACACCCTTTATTTAATTAGTAAGTCAGAGTTACGGTCAAGAGGACATTTTGTAACTTCTTCAGTCGTTTGTAATTTAGTTAATTGATGTCTAGTTCTTATGTGCTCTGAAAATCATCGATGCATACCTCGTCTTACCTTTTTTGAATAACCTATCACTTTGTTCGCCTGAGTCAGTTCTTGTCTTCTGTGCTATTCAGTTAAACTCTATAGTTCGATTGTAGTAAAGTTTACGTTTACTTGTCCGTTCATTCCCTTCTATTTTTTTTTCTTCTAATCCTAATCTTTAAGTCGTTTAGTGAGCATGATTGACTGCTTGCGGTTGCTACTCTGTTATTGCCAGATCAGCTGCAGTTACACAGAGAACCAACAGATGATGTTTGGGACTAACATACATCCTCAATGTGTAAAAACTGGTGATCTCGAATTAAAAAAGCAATACCAGCGCCGGCTGCATCCATGCAGGTCAAATAAGGAGAGGGTAGGAGTGTGTTTACGTGGTACTCGCTTTGTTGGAAGCCGAGAACACCTCTGCACTTCCACGAGAACTCACAGGGATGTTGGATATATAGGGTAGGGTTAGCAGCAGGGTTCGTTTTGGTAAACGGAGCGCTGAATTTAGGTAGGGTTTTCATTTTGATAACTAAACGATTTTAGACTTTGTTTCCGGTTTATTCTCCAGACAGTCGGTTGACCGGAGATGTACAGTATAATAATTAAACATTTAGATACCGATTTAAACCAACAGACAATATGAATGCTTTTGGGGTCAGACACAATTGTGCTTGGTATGCAGAACAGGAATATAAAAGTAACACGGAATAGAGTTATTAAGGGGCTATACATAAACCACGTAGACTTTAGGGGGGGGGGGGGGGGGGGGGTAAAAATGGAGGGGGGCGGGGGGGGGGGGGGGGGGGAAGTAACGGGAAGTGTAAAAAGAAAAACAAAAAAAAACAAGTTTAATGAATTTCGGCTTAACTCGCGATGTGCAAACGAAACCTGCAGTAAACAGAACTATAGAAAAATCGAGTGTTTTTAACGCGACGTAGCTTATGTCTCTCCTCATCCCCACGCACTAACAAACTGACTTACCCTCACACTCACAGACACTCCTATACATTCACTCAGTTCGTTTTGGAACGCTCGTAAAAGTTAGTTATTGTGGCTTGAGAAAATCGGAGCTTCCATTTTGTCCATTCGTTTGTTCAACTTCAAAGGTGACGCGTTTGATTTAACCATGGATCAAGTTTTCGATATATATGGTATTCGTTTTGGGTTATCACTTCTCCTGGTTTCCTGGCACTGTACACGGACTGTATAAGTTTCTTAGAAAAAAATTAAATGAGATTTACGACGTTGACAAATCAGACTCTTGCGATTGGGGTAGTACTTAAAGAACAATTTCTTTTATTATTTTTTCCTGCAAAAGAACTTACACCTTTTTTTTTTATCAAGAAACGATTCCAGATGAGTCCTGATGTCTAGGAATCGCTTAGCATAGAACGGTCTATTTGTATTTTACGTTCTAAATATATAAACTCAAAAAACTCATCCCTCCTCTACCGCATTCGTTATTATTTTCACTATTGTGCCTTAAGATATCCTCAGTTGCTCACATCTTAAGTTTCTAACGGATATAATTCTAAAGGGAAACATTGTTCTCCGAAAACTTTTTTCTATGTCAATGCTTATTATTCTTACTGTAGCTCAAATCAAAGCATAACAAAAATGAAAATGCAAAGAAAACATGTCAAAAACCTGCTTAATCTTACGCAAAACCTCTTCTATCGAACCATGCACCGAAACCAAAGTGAACGCTCTACCAAGGACCAAGGTTTATCAGGCACAACGCATAGTTCAAACGGAATAGGCCCCAGGTTGCCGATCCTTCAACTTCTCAACCGCTCCGAGGATACGACGTATGCATTTCTTCTCGAACATCAACAATATTTAAAACGGAACTTCTGAAGATTGTGCTAGCTAATTCATTTTTTTTCCTCTGGGTTCCTGATTACCGGCAGATATGTCCTCCTGGATCGGAATAGGGGGGTGAGACATTTGTTTTTTTTAAAAAAGAAAAGGGGAAAAAAAAATTTTTGAAAAAAAAAAAAAGGGTGTGCGGGGGGGTAAAAAAAAACACAGACAGGGGGGGAAGACACCTACCACCATCTACTTCAACCAATTTCTATTTTTTTTGCCCCTTGTTACCACTACTACCTTTTTTCCGTCCTCTTCATTGTGCTGCCAGAGTGAATGAGCACAACCTTGGGTAATTTTCTGTTTTGGTGTTTTTTTGGGGTGTCGAAAGATAATTAAAAAAGGGTTGTGCCAAAATAGGTACTAACAGCATTTTTTTCCTATTTATTTTCTATACACACTGATACCTTCTGGGTTCATCCGTGAACAAGAAAGAAAGAAAAAAAAAAAAAAATAAAAAAAAAATAACACAAAAACATCAACTCTTACACCCCCCCACCGATTCAACCACTAAATACCCTTCTACTCGCCAGAGCACAGTAGCTTCTTTGTTCTTTTTTTTTTTTTTATTCTATTATTCACCAATTTCACAAAAAAAATATTACTCTATAGCTTTCTCCAGCCACTCGCCCCAGGGTTCCTCACTTCTCCCCATTCTAATATCTAAATCGTTTAATCGTTTTATAGTCTTACATGCATGTGCAGCCTAACAATAATTGTTTGAGGCTTGGTCAGCTATAAGATTCACTTTTCGGTGGCAAAGTAAAGCTTCATCCCGCCTATTACCTATCTATTATTATAAAATTATCGAGAATGAAGCCGTTATAAGATTGTTTGTATGCCATTGTTATAATGTGTGGTATTTTCACTATCGCTCTTTGAAATGAGAAATAACAAAATAAGAATGGCGCCACGTTCTTAGTTTTAATAAAACTTCTACTCAGTGAATCCAACAGTCGACTCCCTACGAATGTCGATAATCTTGAACACATTGTCTATCAATATATACCTTACTAGCTAGATTTATATTTAAGCGTGGCTACGGCTCGCATGGCTACGCATAAGAAAGGTGTTGCAGTCAAGAGGAAATCCCACATCATCATCACTGAGGAAAGAGCCCCACCAGACTGCAACAGCATTCAGGGCTCCAGGACAGGACGTCCGTTGCATCACATCTGTAAAATCAGTGCATCAATGCCATATATGTGACGCGGCATTAAGTAAAAATACTTAAGATGACCACGAAAGGATATGTCTTTGGTTACCATCTAATGGCGTAGGCCCGCCCATTGCGACCAGATCACATATCCGAGGGGATGGCACTAAAAGTGAAAACAGTCGATTGAGATGTTAATCCTTCTGTCTGTAAAAATCTCCAACTTTCTGAAATACACCCGCTTTCGGATTCCGTACAGAATCCTCAGATACGCTAGCGGTGGCAGTTTTCCATCTTCTATTGAAATTGTCGATTCCATTTGCTTTCTTCTTATCTCCAAATAGTGTCTGCTTAATCAGAGTCCAGTATTTTTCTAACGGGCGACGTTCTAGACAGTAAGGCGGATTGGCTCTATTGGCACGTATATGACCTTTTGTCTTCATGAGGGCATAGTGACAAGATGCAAAATCAGGCCAAAACAAAGCGGGAAAATTATAGCTTTTTCCAAACGGTGGCAACCGCTTTTGCAGACATTCTTTCTCGTACACATCTTTGCTGATAGTGCTGATAGAGACGAAACTTTAGGATTTTCGACCACAACTACATTTGGCCTGCCAAAACAAATACTTCTTGGGGAATTTAGACACCTTCTTTGTCCGGAAATACTTGGCAACGGCGTTTCTTTGCGATATAAAGCACATATGTTTCCTCGTCCATTATGTAACAAGAATTGTTTTCAAAAACATGGTTTTATGCGCCTTAGTACGACTGTTTGCAGTCAAAATTTGCCTGTCATCCCGGTTGAAAACCTTTTTCACTTTTTACACGAAAAGAATTGTGTCCAAATCCGTGAACTGCAGTCGGAAATTCAAGAACAAGCAAAAATACACCGTGAGCTGAATCACGTAATCATGAACTAAGTAACGTTTAAAGGTTATTATTTTTAGTAACATGGCATAACGTCACAATAATATAACATAGCCTGATGCACAATATCCCTCCATAATGCCCGATTCGTGGCTGCTTCTCTCCAATCCCTTGGGCACCTTGTACCCCCTAGGTCTTGCTCCACCAGGTCTGACCATTTTGCTCGTTGTGCCCCACGTCGTCTTGTACCACCCGGATTCCCGTCGAACACCATTTTTGCAGGTTAGTTGCCCGGCATTCTCGCAACATGTCCTGCCCAGCGTATCCTTCCAGCTTTTGCCACCTTATGAATACTGGGTTCGCCGGCGAGTTGCGCGAGCTAACGTTTAAAGGTAAAAATCCTGAAAACGTTAACTAGTTCACGGTCCGTTTTCATGTTCGGAAACGCTTTTGTTTCTGTGTACGCCTTCATTCCATGCCGCTGCTTTACTATAAGCACATCTGATTTTGATTGTCCAACTTTGCGAGTCACACTTCGCACAGAAATTTAAGAATTTTTCTCAATAAAGGTCACCACCTTGTTGTCTATTTGGCGGAAGCATACTTTTTGGTTTGTTCCGCTTCAAACCTTTCGATCCAGTACTGGACTGCTAGTCATAAAATTTGCAAACACTAAACACGATAATTAGTACATAGTTTTGGAAGAGGAGTTGGGGGGTCGGGTACACTGATAGGCAAAATAAAGTGCCCACCTCTTCGTTTTTTCAATTTCTCTCATTTACTTGGTTCAAATTAAAGTAAACACACTGTATTTTTTTTTATTATCTTATTTTTTATATTCTTTTTAAGTTTCACTTATGGAATACTGAAAAAAAAGGAGTTTTACTTAAAGAAAAAAAATCAATTTGTGTTGAAAAAAAAAACAGTGACAAAATAAAGTGCCCACTTCAAAATCGATATGTTTTCGATAAGTTTCCATTGGAAGACCCCTCGATTGTTTATGTTTTGATATTTTGACATGTTTTGAAGCAAACGGCTCAACCTGGTGCATTTGTATACGTGATCGCATTTGATTCAATTGAAAAAAAAATGGAGAACGCAGTGCTTTCGAAAGCAATTCCCTTGTGTATCCGAAAATTGGTCGTTCGTGATGTGCAAAACGGTGAATCGCACCGGGCTGTCGCTAAGAAGTACAGTATCAGTAAGGCAGCGGTTGGCAAAATTCTTCTGAAGCTTAAAACGTTTGGATCAGTGGTGGATCGCCCTGGCAGAGGCAGGAAGCGGAAAACGGATGCGAGAACGGACACCAAGATCATGCGCGAAGTCAAGAAGAACCCGAAGGTAACTGTCCGCGAGATCCAGGAAACCCTTCAGTTATCAGTTTCCGGTCGAACTGTTCGTCGCCGTCTCGTAGCACAGGGGTTGAATAGCAAACTTGCCCGGAAGCGCCCATTTATCAGCAAGGCAAACAAAGCCAAACGGCTTAAGTTTGCTAAGGAGCATGCTGATAAGCCCCTAGAGTTCTGGAAAACGGTTCTCTGGACGGACGAATCAAAATTCGAGCTGTTTAACCGAAAGCGGCGGGTTCGTGTTTGGTGCAGATCGGGAGAGGAGCTTCAGGAGCGCCACATCCAAGGCACGATGAAGCATGGAGGAGGAAATGTGATGGTCTGGGGGTGTTTTTCGTGGGGTGGAGTGGGAAGCATTGTGAAAATCGACGGGATAATGACGGCAGATTCTTACATCAACATCCTGCGAGAAAATCTGGAGGTTTCGCTGATCCAGACGGGCCTTGAAGAGAAGTTCGTATTCCAGCAGGACAACGACCCGAAGCATACTGCCAAGAAGACCAAGTCTTTCTTCCGGTCTTGTCGGATCAAACCGCTGGAATGGCCTCCACAAAGCCCGGACCTCAATCCCATCGAGAATTTGTGGGCGATTCTCGATGCCAGGGTTGACAAAACTGGTGTTACCAATAAAAATAACTATTTTGAAGCCCTGGAGCGCGCCTGGGAAGAGCTAGATCCACAGCACCTAAAGAACCTGGTCGAGAGCATGTCGAAGCGCCTGCAGGAGGTCCTGAAGGCCAAAGGAGGACACATCAATTATTGAAATGCTTTTATTTTACTTTAATTTATGTTTTCTGTAGCCTAAATGAAGTGGGCACTTTATTTTGTCACTGTTTTTTTTTTTTCAACACAAATTGATTTTTTTTTCTTTAAGTAAAACTCCTTTTTTTTCAGTATTCCATAAGTGAAACTTAAAAAGAATATAAAAAATAAGATAATAAAAAAATACAGTGTGTTTACTTTAATTTGAACCAAGTAAATGAGAGAAATTGAAAAAATGATGAGGTGGGCACTTTATTTTGCCTATCAGTGTATATTTTTTTTTTTTTTTTTTTTTTTTTTTTTTTTTTTTTTTTTTTTTTTTCTTTTGGAGGCATTCCTTTTGGTACACCTGCCCATTGACCGTTCCAGTTGTCACGAATGGGGTGCTCCGCTTTCCACACGAGCAAATTGCTTGCCAAATCATATATTTTTTGGCAAACTTTGACATCTTCTGCTTTCTAACGTCCTCAGAGGCATCGAGTTTATGATGAGAAGTTGAAAACTGGAGCCCCGGAAGCTGCCGGAAGTCTGCTTTTACATACGTCTCATCTTCCATAACGAGGCAATGTGGTTTCGCCAACATCTGGGTGTAGAGCTTCTGTGCACGTGTTTTACCTACCGTATTCTACCGTTCATCGCGATTGGGCGCTTTTTGGACTTTGTACGTGTGTAGTCCTTCACGTTTTTTCGCATCTTACACGAAAGTTTTGGTTAGATTCAGTTTCTTCGCCACATCTCGAACTGAACTGTTGGGATTCTTCTTAAAAGCTTGAACTACCCGCTTGTGATCCTTGACACTATACGGAGATCCATTTTTGCCACTTTTTTTCTTTCCGATCGATAGTCAAACGTTCGTGGTACCGATTTAAAACACGATACACCGTAGAATGTACCATTCCCAGCTTCCTGCTGATGGCACAATGAGAATGATCCGGATTTTGGAGGTACGTGCCCAAAATTTCTTTGCGCCGCTGCTGTTCTTCCGACTCCATCTTCACAACGATTGCACATCTGCTAGTGAAACTTACGCAGCGCAAACAAATGCACATTGATCTGATTCTATAGAACATACCCAACGGGTAAAAAGTTACAGCCATTTATAAGTGGCGCAATTTGATTCTGTGCAACCTTTATGCCAAAAGCTTACTAGTGAGTTATATTTAATTGTCTGAAAGTTTGAAAAAGATAGGTCATTTTGGTAATTTTCTACAGCGTTTTTTTTTTTTGTGATACAATTTGATGTGGGACACCCTTTAAATCAAAATTGTTTTATACGATTTAAAAGAAAAATATGAGGATAACTTAGTTTTGATACAGTCCTTATATGCATTAGAGAACGCAGAAAATAACATGCTTCTTTCAAACAATTTTTTAAAGATTATAGCGCATTGTAAAATGTGTGATTGACAATTCATTTTTGTCTTTCATTGAATCACGGTAAGTGAATTAACAATAATACTTTTATTATTTTCACTATAACAAACATATTCTATCATGGGTGAACATGTTATCCATAAATCTTTTGTTAAATTAACTCATAACATTAGAAATCTCGCCATGACAGCCGTATGTTACAGCCATATTCTTTCTTTTTTCTTAGCGTTGCAAGCTTATTGCTTTCGCAATTAGCTTATTGATTGCTCAACTTAGTGTTCTGAATGCACTTCCTCAGTTATTTATTTATTTATTTATTAGACGTCAAACAATAGTAGACCGTGTTGTTACATATAATCCTTATACTACAGATACATCCTTAAACTAAAATTAAATGCCTATGTTCTATTGCTTCGCAGAGTGATTCTGATCAGCAGCAAATAGTCGCAAAAGGTTACAAGCATCGGCAAGACACGGCTTTTCGATTCGATATCGTAATCGCTGAGTGTTTATTGCTCGAATCTTAAAGTTGTGGATTTCAGAAGAAATGCAAATATTAGAGGTGCGGCTCCACGAGAGAAAAAATTGTAGTGTCCTTTGAGTGTGAATTCAGGACCAAAGAGTGACGATGAATAATTCATTCTATGTTGGTTGGAAAGGAGAAACAACAGCGAAAGATGAAGACGAAATTTGTACCAGAAAAAAAAAACTAACGAAAAAGCCTATCAAGCCTATTGAAGAGTCAAAACAGCTGAATGCGACGGGATAAATCTCATTCTGCGGGGGAATTAAATTTTCAACAACATCGGAGAGCAGCCAAAAATCCAGCCAGTCAGCCATCAGATAAGTAAAACGGGCTATTAAATAATATTCCTCCCCGTTCGACTGTCATCCGTCTTTGTCTCCGTGTCGCACTTTGTTAGTGGTCGATCATAATGAGCTGGCCCCTTAGACGGTCGCGCGCAGAGGCAAAAGGCTTGAACCCTTATATGCAATACGCGCTAGTATACCAAAAAAAAAGCCTGTGTGTTTGTGTGTCTCTGTTTATTAATGTGTGTGTGTTTGTGTGTATGTGTTGTCGTTGTGTCGGCGCGCCCTTCTTTTCTTTTCAGAAAGCGAGTAATGGCGCTATAACCGTAAGCCATACCAGGCTAGGACAAGAGTTAGTGCTCATGTCCCAACCGACTGACAAGAAAAGGTACTCTCACGCAAAAAAGTACTATCTTCTTGGCTTGGAGCAGAAAGAAAAGACAAAAAAAAAGCCCACGGCGGCTAAAAGACAGGACGGCAGCATCTTCTTAAATGAACCTCTAATCAACACATCCCTCCCATCCTTTACTGATCATAAGGACCTGGCCAGGTGTTGTGCAAAGAGATCAATGGATGAAGAGCCCTTTCATACCCAAGGCAGCTCTTCTGGCGCTTCCATCGTCTCTACAACGGCCAACTTAGGATTGTGTCATGGTCGGAAAATGCTATGCTATGCTATGCTATGTTCTACTGCTTCGAAGAGTGTTAAAATATTTTGTCAAATTTGTGCTAGCTTAATGACCTAAAGTCAATCATTTCATAATGCTGATTCTATACAATCATCATGCGGTTCGCTTCAGTCCAAATTTAGCATAATTTGTACGATGACGATCTACTGCGAATAGGTCACGATTACGTAATTGTACAGTGGAGGCATATAAGTTTAGCTTTGACAAAAGATCAGTTGAGTCAATACGTTGTGATACCAAATCATTAACAAACAATACCTTTGCATAATCTCGACGTTCTTTCAAAGTTTCAATATTGATCAGCATACAACGTGCTTCATATGCTGCCAGGGGAAATGTTATTGTCCATCCTAGCTTTCGCGGTCGCCCATAATAAGAACTGTTTTTGGATTGACTCTATTCGTTCTTCATGTTTTTTCATATAAGGGGACCAAACAATACTACAATATTCTAATAGTGACCGCACATAAGCAACATAAAGCGTTTTTATTGTATATGGATCTAAAAGTGGTATCAAAACGTTTTATAGATTAAGCGTATTGCCTGCTTTATGAACTATCGTGTTATAATGATCCACAAACGTTAGTTTTGAGTCTAAAATAATACCTAAATCTAATGGCTATCGCATTTTTGTACATTTTTCTATTCCTAATAAAACTTGAACATTTGGCGTGCTATGTTTCTCGCTAAGCGTTATGATTTGTTGTAACATTTAGTTTCAATAGACTTTTACAGCACCATGTATGAAAAACTTGTATCTCATTGCGAAATACAATAGTTTCATTGTCGTTCTTAATTTTGAGTACAATTTTATGTCATCAGCATATATAAGAACATTTGAGAGATCTTTTAAGATAAGAGATATGTCTAATGTATAGAATAAAAAGAAGAGGTCCTAAGTGTGAGCCTTGAGGAACCCCTGACGTGACTTGAATTGGGTTTCGACTTTTTATTATTGAACTTTACAAGTTGCTGACGATCAGTTAAATACATTTGATCAATTGAGCAGTCTCATCTCAATTCCCATTTTTTCAAGCTTGAAAATCAACATTGGAATGTCTAGTCTATCAAGCACTTTACTGAAGTCGATGTATGAAGCCAGTACGTGATTACCTTTATCTCATTGCATTTAATGAGTAATTGACGAATTCTGATAAATTCATGTAACGGCTGAGCAGCCACTGAAAAAGCCATGTTGTGCGTTAGTAATTCTTATTTTTAATTTGGCTAAAAAACATTTTTGTTTATGATCGATTCGAAAAGTTTTGGAATGCATGATATTATGGCAATGCCACGATAATTTCGAATATCCATTTTTTTGCCAGATTTATAAATTGGTATTAGGAAAGACTTTTTCCATTCTTTCGGAAATTCACTCACTATCCAGTGACATATTGAACAGCTAAGAAGTTGTAAGTTAAAAAAAAAAAAAAAAAAAAAAAAAAAAAAAAAAAAAAAAAAAAAAAAAAAAAAAAAAAAAAAAAAAAAAAAAAAAAAAAAAAAAAAAAAAAAAAAAAAAAAAAAAAGAGGAGTTGTGAGTTCAGTTGCTAGGTTTTATGAATGCTGCTGGAACTCCATCAGGTCCTGCGCCTCTATTAGCGCTCTAATTGTTTTACGACCTGTGATGGATGTCTTAGACATCAATGTTACTGACACCAATATTGCTTGGATAGTCAGAAAAGTATGAAAAATATTCTAAATCACGATCAGTATCCTTAAATGTTGTGTAGGGCTCTTGAAAATATGTTACCAAAATAGATTACAAATATCTACTGAGTAATCTCCTACTTTTTCGTCCAAAGTCATATTTGCTGGAAAGTTGCACGATTAAGACTATGTTTGGACGTAATTGAGGAAGTTTTTCGAACATGAATTAATCTAATTTTTAGATTTTATGTTACTCTCAGATAAAGCAGCAGGAAATGGCTCAATTAAGTTGCTGCCTATATTCATATAATTTTCCAAATAAGCTAGGTTATTGTAATTTCTGTAATTTTTGTGAGCCTTTTGTTTCGATTCTTCAAATTAGTAATTTGCTTGTTAAACCAAATGGGATTTTTAGAAGCATAGTTTCGTCGTCTTCTCGTCAGAGGAACTTCTTCCTGAATTGTTTCCAGTAACATTTTATAAAATATCTCTACTGCACATTTGACATTTTTCAGACTTTTAACTGTTGCCAGTTTGCCCTACTCAATAAATACTTAATATTGTCATAGTTGGCTTTGTTGTGATCAAAGACATTCTTGTAATTCACTGGGATTGAGTTTTTTTTTATGCACAAATACAGAAAACTCGATTTCTGTGTGAAACGCCTCATTTTTCCATAAGGGGCTATTCATAAACCACGTAGACTTTTCTGGGGGGGAGGGGAGGTTGACCAAAGTCTACACTCCATACAAAATTTCAAAAAAAAGAAAGGATAAAAATCTACGAGGGGGAGGGGGGTCTGAGATTTTCAAAACTGAGTCTACGTGGTTTACGAGCAGGCCCTAAGGGATAAAGAAATTCAGCTACGTAGAGAGCTTTAAGTGTATTTTTTAATAAAAAATCTAAGTAACAATTTTGCTGGTTTCAACGTGGTTAGTTTGGTTAAGCCCTAAAAACGCAAGTTTCTCAAAAATAAATTGTAGTGTTTCGTTATCACCAACGACAAGAAGTGAAATACTCTCATTTTTTGAAGCAGGAATAAAATTTGCATAGCTCTAATTGAAATCGCCATACTTTATATTGCGGGTTTGGGGATATTGAGTTACAATTTCTTCAGCTGTTTAAAAAGTACCTCTGTAGAGTGCGTCAGATCGAGCGAAAACACGGACGCTCACAGGAACAGGACGTACAATGCTGCGAGAAAGAGTTTCGCTGGGCGGGGCTGAGTATCCAATCGGGAGTAGAAGTTGGTTTCGTTTGCGGGAATTGAGGATCCACCGGGTATGGATTCAGTGTTTCGCCACGTTGAAACCTCATGCCACGCTGGTCAATCTGAGGTTGAGAGAAAGTTGCCTTTGCTGCTGCAAGTAACTCCTTATCGGGTGGTAAAAAGCAAGTAGCTGTATCCATTCAGCCAAACGACCGTTCGGTAAAAAAAAAATACAAAAGTGAGGCCTTTGGTCGATGCTCCAAAGAGTGAGACTTCCCTGCCTTCGAATCGAACCGAGCCCACCACATTTAGTATTGAAGTTCATAGCCACTTTCATTGAGCTTACAACCATTGAAGTAACGAGCAATCTGGAAACTGCATACAAAAGCGAAAACGTTTGAATTTCACATGTCATGCCTTTTTATGATGACCTAGGTTTCATCCATTGCTTTCATGATATCATCCCATAGTGTAATTACCACCGTATAATTGAACAGATTCCGCGTAATCATACATCTGGATATCTGTCATTGATATTGATATGTAAATCATACACGGCCGCGACCATTGGCTCTACGCTTGAACCGGTGTATGTGATGTGCCTTTGAGATCTGCTCACGCAAATCAGGCGGTTCCCACAGTAGAAAATTACTCATTGAACTTCACTGCTAGTAATCGCATGCGGGCAGTAGCGTAATATGTATTGCTAAATCTGGAAGAGCGGGGGCACCATTGCGACGACGACAATGACGACGATTTCTAATGATGATGTCGAACAGCGAGGAGATTACATTCGTTTTGCGTTGTTTGGGTGTTTTCGAATATAATAGCATTATGTCATCAGCCGATTTTGTAGAAGCCTCAGTTAATGTGGCCTTGGGCCAACCGTGTCAACTGACGTCGACACAATGGTTGATGATGATGCTATCACCTATTAAATGACTAACCATCGCTTGATTAATGGCAACACGCACAAGTGGTACGATTCGGATGCCTTGCGTTCTAAGGATTAGGGCTTCATTTTCGAGGTTGGAATAAAACGCTAGATTATGGTTCCCAAATACTAAGATTCATGCTGACACGAAGAGCAATCAGATGACCTTGAGGAGTGTAATACACTCCTCATCAACAATAACGACGACTAACACGACCACTACTAAAGTGGCCGACGAATAGCATTTGCCTTAACCTGAACGATTCAGAGGTTCACTCCCTGACTTGCCTTGACAATAGAATAAGCCAATTATTTTCTCACTCTCCGAGATCGGACGCCTTTGCGACTTAGTCTTCCACCCGTTTTCCTCCGCACCTCAAGGTATCTCCGAAAGCAGTTTCGTGCAAATCTATTATTATCAAATTACACACGCTCACTTGCGAATCCATCGGGTATGACTTGCCATCCATAGCATCGCTTCTCCACCAGACCGTGAAGACATTGCTGAGACGACCAAACTATGGATTCTCCGTCTCTAGAACGTGATTAATATTACCTATCCGGATGCAAGATATTCAATTCATGGACTCTTATGAACCTCTCACAGAGATAGAGAGTTCAAGATACGAATCACATCAAAAAATCATTATCAAACAGACATGCCTGGACTGAAGATTACCGGATGGTATTTGATTTCATCGAAATTTCAATACTGCTCAAACAGCAATCAATTTCCTTCCCATCCCAGTTAAATGCAAGATATTGAGGGGAGAGGGGGGGGGAACTCTTTCGAAAAAAAAAACACATACCTATATGCGCGTATCCGAAGTCAATTTAGGCCTGCTTCTCCTCTCTCGCCTCGCCGGCCAGTTGTGGTCTGTATCTCGCCCGCGCGCGCGATGATTATGGATATTATGCATACCGAAAGAGATCGATCGGGGTTTCTTCGCCCACGGTGAACAGCAACAACAGCAAAAATCTAATTACTTCCGTGAAATTGAAACAGATGTTTTCGAGTGGAAACGAAATTGAGACGATAGACCGAAAAGACGAGGACCGAGAAGCGGCTGGGAACTCCAAACCGCAGACTTCGACCTCCGGTGATGTTTTTTTTTTTTAAAGTAGGATCTGAGACAAAAATACCAAATCTAGTAGCTGTTAAACTTCTGATAAATGTTTTCATTTATCAGGTTTAGTTTTAAACAAAATCCTACTCACACTTAAAAAACAAGGTAAATTTTGGGATACTAGAGCGTAAGTAGAGCGTAATGAAGAGTGGTAATAAAAGCGTCAATAATTTAAATGAGACGTACTTCTCTGAGAATAATAAGCTTATCAGGCTCGGCAAAGAACAATTGCACAAGAAAATGAGAAGAAAGATTAGTAATTTCCATTTAATTCCAACTACCTTTATTGCTTATCCTGACAGACAAACGTACTTCGTCTACAATGTGAAGACTTCTTCAGTGTCGTGTACTAAGTCGAGTATAAGTACACGACACTGAAGAAGTCTGAAAATTGTAGACGAAATACGCTTATCTGTCAGGATAAGCAATAACGGTAGCTGGAATTACAGGGAAATTACTAATCTTTCTTCTCATTTTCTCGTAACAGGTTCCCCACTAAAAAGCTCGCACTCACCAGAATTCAACAATTGCACATTACATTGGCAGAACCACAAGCTCAACTTAAAACAAAAAGCAATAAAGCCCGATTCAAAGTAAATTTGGACACATTCAAGTGATCATAACTCAAGAATTAAACAACATACACGGTTGATCAAAACGTCAAATAAAAGGGTATTTATTCAACTTTCATACTATATATAACAAGTTATTACATTTTACCGTTTCGAACTAATTGTCGAACTTTACTTGCGATCGACGCCATCATGATCTGCACAGTCGCTGGTGACGTTATTCCACTTTAAACGCATTTGCTGTGCATTTGTCACTTCTTTACCGCATCTTCGAAGTTTTCGCTTGACAATTGCCCAATATTTTTCAATCGGTCTGAACTCAGGCCAATTCGGAGGACACTGTTTGCAGCATACCATTCTAGTACCTCCTTAGAGTATTGGCAGCTGGCTAGATCAGGCCAAAACATAACGTTGGTCTTATGTTGCCGAGTGAAGGGTAACGACGTCATTGTGTGAGATGTGATGAAAACCTTGGTTTTAAGGCCACAACTGTAGATTCCTTGCCAAATCATTAGTTTCTGAGCAAACTTATCAGCAACTCAAATTCATACCTGGAAGGGACATCCCCACGACCAGTTAAAATTTTCGTCCGGGGATTTGTTTATAATCCATTTTGACATATGTTTCGTCATCCATTAAAATATAACCATCAAATTTCATTGAAACTCGTTCGTATAGTAATCGTGCTCGATTTTTGGCCACTAAATTTTGTTTCAGGGAGCGATTCGGATGTTTACTGGCACAAAAAGACTGATATCCTTCTCTTGAAAGGATGTTACGCACGGTGGAAAAGTTGGAATCGTATTTCTTTGCCAAATCACGTATGGAGACACCTGGGTTGCCTTTCACGTACCTCAACACCTTTCTCCTCAGCTCTTTGTTCCTAGTGCCACTTTTATGATAGATGTGGTGTGCTCTATCCACACTCAGAGAATCCTTGTAACGTTTGATTACAAGACACACCGTTGACTTTGGGAATTTTAACACTTTTGCTATTTTTGATAAAGACCACGAAGCAATGTCTAGACGGATTCTCTCTCTTGTGCACAATTAGTTTTCTTTTCTCAAGTTCCATGATCCGTAATTTCGAGATGCGTCGATGAATCGAGAAAAACTTTTCACCATTTTTTTCGTTAATGAAACATCAACAAATATCTGTCAAACGTTTTTTTGTTCCAACCACCAGGGACGCGGTGGTGTATCAAA